>WOVY01004092.1:0-51005 GCA_013436015.1 Rhipicephalus annulatus
TCTTGCACTGCGAGGCCTCGCTGCTCTCTGTATGGGACGTTGATATTGTTGCTGAGCCTGCAGCAACTTGAAGTCGAGCGGGATGGATAAGTGGTGCTCCTCTTGGCGCTAGCGGCACCTCGTTGTCCCCCATACCCGGGCTTCGCCAGGTATGAGGCACGGGCCCGCTAAGGGGGCAACTCTGATCGCGATGCGTAGTGAAACTCCGACTCACCGATGTTTAGCTGCCACTCTGGAGACAGTCCACCCACCGCACACACTGTAAAAAGATCCTGAACTCAATATAATAACTGAATTAAGAGAGCGAAATGAAGCTACGGGCTTCTTCCATTCACTTCTTCTTCCTCCTTCAGACGTTGTGCTATTTGTAAAATAGACGTTGTGCTATTTTACAGACTCCGCACGTTCTTGCTCTTTTGAACATTCTCATCAATGTTTAACTTACCATTTCTGCGTCTTTCATTATGAGCTCCCCCCCCCTCTATTTTTTCTTTCCCGTAGAGAGCGTGGTGAGCGTTGACTCGTAATTAGAATTTGGGGCTATACCACCTCCGTATTCTTTCCTTTCAGAACAACTCGGCCACTGAGATCTGCTTTGATTGGGGTTTCACTGATTTGTGAGTTCCTTTTATAATAATGGAAGAGAAGTCATGTGTGTGTGAGGGGGGGGGGGGGCTAGGCTAGGCTAGGAGTGGCGCGTAAGATTTAAAAAATGTGAATAAAAGAGAGAATAGTTCTCTAACAGCGCCATATATTTATCAAGCACGACGTGAAATTATACCACAATGACAGGGGTCATACGAACTACCAAGAGATCGCATATACACTCAACGAAGATTATTCTTAAATGTTTAAGCTAACTTTGACTGCGAGAGAGAAGAAGGGGAGAGGGGAGTACAAGAACCTTCCGGTCATTGTCGACGCTGCCTCGCAATCACGTCGCTCTCACCGGAAGTTCAGGTACACCGTTTCCTCCTGTTGTGGAGCAACGCGGGAAAACGTTACGGCATCTGCGTAGTTAAAGTCGATTGCGTCACAACCTGTCCTCAGTAATGCCACAAGAAAAATAAAAGAAGTAAGAAGGCTACTTATTGAAAACTCGATCCTTTTGACCTTGTTTAATGACACCCGCGAAGTAGAACATATGCTATATGGGACGGGGGGGGGGGGGGGATTAAAATGCACTCACGGCTGCCTCTGCTGACAGAGATGTCTATTTAGCCATTGAAACGCTTGTGTGTTCTGACCCTTCTACGTGAAAAAACTTCGCAGATAACATTTTCAAAAAAGTTGTGCTCGTCCAGAACTCAAATCAAGAACGAACCCCTTTCCAAAGTAGTGAGCTTGCCACCGAAAAATTTCTTGAAAAAAAAATGAAAGCGTTAATACACTGAATCGAAATACTTGAAACGTTAACACGCGCGCATGCGATCAACTGAAACTATGGAAAAGTAAACAGGAACACTAACAAAAATCCACATTGTTCCACAATTTTCTCATCCCTCATTTATTTATGTTAAAGGCGTCATCACTCATGTTCTCAAAACACACGAAAACTGACCAATAATCTCTCCCGAAAACATAGGGTAACGCCGAAGTTAACCGATTCCCCCCATGAATGACAGATCGCTTCTCCCTAGAAACATCATTGCTGCGGGAAAGCCAGCTTTGGCCAAACCCCGGGGGTAGAACTTGAAACACCTCACAAGTTGAACAAGTTACAGCCCCGCATGATGCTGTACTGCGGTTCGACATCTGCAGCCTACAGCACATGGTCTATACATTCAAGTACAGACGTGGTACGACGTAGCCAGACATTCCCAGCCAGCAAGGACAGACTAATAATTTCCGGCGGGTCATTTAAGGCTGTTGTGTACGCTTTATGGTTCGAACAATAATGATTTTGTTTTTAAATGCGAAGCATTTTTAATATCTATCTATCTATCTATCTATCTATCTATCTATCTATCTATCTATCTATCTATCTATCTATCTATCTATCTATCTATCTATCTATCTATCTATCTATCTATCTATCTATCTATCTATCTATCTATCTGCATGCCTCGCTCATGATGCGTTTGTGGCCGTTTCGCTAGCCTCACATATTTATTTATTTATTTATTTATTTATTTATTTATTTATTTATTTTGGATGCTGTCAGTCTCTTTTCGAGAATATATATAGCAGGGGAACATACAAGTTCGACAAGCATGCGAAAACTAAGCAAAAACAATATAGCAAAGTTATCAAGAATGTTGTTCTATGATCTCATAGGTATACAATGTAAGCTGTTAATAATAACTGTCAAACATTTACTAAATATTGTGCTATGTATACGTTTCATGAATGGATGACGAAGGTGTATGGCTGGTGCAATGACCATCATGAGATGCGTGTTGTGTAGCAACGTCACTACATGCCACGCTCATGATGCGCTCACGGCCGTTTCGCTATAGCTTCAATTGTACTAAGTTTGGTTTCCCGTGACGTGAATAGACGACGAAAATAAATGACGTGGAAAAACATGATAATCATGACATTTCTCTCAGGCATGTAAAACATGACTTCATGGTACGCTCATAGTGCGCTCGAGGTCGTTTCGCTGACTTCACAAATACAAAATTCATTATTACGTGATGTGAATGGACGACTATCACAAATGCTAGGCGGAAACATGATAATCATGACATGGAAGTCATTTACGGCATAACTTGCATTCCACGCTCATGTTGCGCTTGCAGCGGGTTCATTAGTAGCCATCTAGTGACGTCACTGTATTACGAACATGAGTTGCAGGTCTTAACATCTGAATCACGACATGCAACGTTGCAGGTGCCATCGTTACGCAACTGTAAACAACACACTTGCATCTTGAATACGTGAGTGCTGATAACATTTCTATTTGTGTTTACTGTGTGCTACGTCTATCCGCCTCGTAACGTTGTGCAGATTTTAAAGGGACATTTCAAACTTCCTCATTCGTGCGTCGCATATCATCGATTCCCACTGTACGTGGGATCTGCCAGTGTTTTTTTTTTGTATTTGGCAAAATGGTTATTCATTAACGATAGTTTTCGTAGCGAGGAAACAAGGAAAGATTTCGTAGCATGAAGACGAGGAAAGGGCCCTATTTTTTGCCTATTAGCGTCACGTATAGCACATTATCTTATGACGAGCTCGGAGCTGACCTAGAATCCCTGGCGTACAACTCGCACCTGAAAGTATCAAGACTATACGGCAACGAAACCCTCGCTAGTTTACGAGTTGGCTGGCCGTGATTTCTCGCTGGACGAGAGTGAGTGGAGAACGTGGAGTTACAGGCTAGATGACACAGCGCTATTTTTGGTATGGATAGATGCTATGAGTGCGGCCGACGCTATAGGGGTAACGCCACCTGGTGTTGTATGAGTGCATCGACAAAATGGTGCTTCTCCGGCCCACGCAAGGACCGGGGCGCAATCCAATGAGACTATAGAGGCTCCACCTATTATTCAATAATTTTAAGAAAGTTTTTCATCCATTCATCGTATTGGAAACGTGTCGAATGAGACGAACGTGTAGAAATGACGCGTTGAAGAAATAATCGCAGGTGCCACGGCCGTGATGCATCTTTTCCCTTTACTGAGAGTGCTGTGAATGGGACTGCGTTAGATATAAAAACCCTGGCTATACGCCGCTGCATTAGATGGTTTCGCACCGTCTTCGATTGGCCCACATTTGACCGAGTATAGATGGCGTCCTCGAGTAACGTCACAAATTTCGGCTACTTGTAGCGTCACGATGACGTCACACGGTGATTTCATAACGTGATGCTGACTTTTCGCATCCCTTGTGTTGACGCCGATGACGTGAGACGCCGACAGTCAGCTATCGCGTTCGACGAGACATCCAACGCAGGTCACGGGATCGAATCCCGGCTGCGGCGGGTGCATTCCCGATGGAGGCGGAAAGGTTCTAGGCCCGTGTGTTCAGATTTGGGTGCACGTTAAAGAACCCCAGGTGGTCGAAATCTCCGGAGCCCTCCACTACGGCGTCTCTCATGATCATATGGTGGTTTTGGGACGTTAAACCCTACACGTCGTCGTCGTCGTCGTCATCATCATCATCATCATTATTATCGTCATCATCATCATCATGAGACATCCAAGGCTTTCGCTTGGAATAAGTAATCTGGCCAGCATATATAGGTTGACGAACTCACTCATGAGCTGTGGTGTTAACTAAGCGAAAAATTCGCGGAATCTGGCGTCTTTTCAGTCGCCCTATAGCACGACTGAGAAGACGAATTGTCCCTCTAGCGACAATTCTATATCCTTGGAGTTTTGGCGACTTTTGGGGGGACCTTCAAAGTTTCATGTGAAGTGTCACAAAGCAGACATGGGAAATTAGTAAGTTGTGAGGACAGTGGAATGCTCGCAACGAACTTCAATAAAGAATCCCAGAGCATACAGAATCAAGCTGCTTGTGGCGCTGCGATCGTTAGCGTGCATTGTGGCCATTCCAAGCACTCCTTCTGTTCTAGTTAGAGATGGGCAAAATAGCTGCAAACGGCTCGGGGTTCACCGCAAACAGGTAGACTACATCTGCTCACTGGTTCACAGTTGTGTAGCCAGGAGGTAACAGCGCAGCCCAACTTCGTTCGCCTCGGCAGAAATCGATTTACAATATTGTTTAAATAAAAAACAATGTCTTCACGTGTTTTAATGAGTCAAAAACTAAAGACTCGAGAAAAAATTATTATCCTCATCATTATCGTTTAGCTGCTTTTGGCTGAAATTGGCGACTTTTCGAAAAGCATCCTGGCAACTTTGCCCCCCCCCCCCAAAAAAAAGAAAGATTTCACCACTGCCCATGAGTCAACTCACTTTGACTCACTAAGACTCTGATCGAGCTGCGAGTCTGAGTCTGAGTGAGTCCGGATGAGTAATTTCATTTGTTAGTTAGAGCCCGATTGAATCGGGTAGAAGAAAATTTTCGTGAGTGCGAGTCTGGGCGTGTCAGGCTCAGGAAAATTTCGGTTAGTCTCAGTCCGAGTGGGTCCAAAGCGCGAGATATATTTAACGAGTGAATGTGAGTAAGCTCCTCAATATTTGCCGACCTATGCTGACTAACGGACAGACTCCAGGCCTCAATCACTCGTACCGCTTTTTTTGCTTGCAAGTCATCCATCTTGCCAGCTCCGACTAATGCCGCAGCGGACGTCGCGACTATACATCACAGTTAGTAACATTCTTTTACAGGCTTGAATACTCCAGAGTACCGATGATTTCAATACTACCTTCGGCTTTGTCTTTGCGGATGTGTCGGTGTAAATTGTATATATAGCACTAATCTACAGGGGACCAGGGGCATAAATTATCATGAACTACGATGCAATGCGCAATAGACGCGTGCGATGTCTACTCTCGTGTTTACGTGCTCGTAATGAACCCCTCTGCTATCCTCATCATGACCACAATAAACATTGTCCCTTCACTTCAGCAACTGACGTCCTTTCCCGTGTTTAGGAGAGCCTATCACACGTGCGCCTAAGCTAAGTTCATCGCCTCTGGGCACAGGGTAACGTACACAGGCAGGCTCAGCTACAGCAAATAGTTTTATCGTCCGCTTTCATTTCCTGTTAGGTCATATTTTCCCCCGTTTTCTCATTTAATTCACTATCCGATAGTATTACAAACTCTTTTCTTGTGCTGCTGCATTTTTTGAACAAACTCAGCATCATTTTAACGAGGCTCGGGGTTCACGTTAATCGCGCCAGAAGGTGTTCATTATTTTGGCGGGAAACAAATGAAGAAGTGAACGTCAACTGTCGGCAATTTAGCCGACGTGAAATCGATACCACGAGAGCGAGCAATGATGGCGCGCAATCTCCACACACAAGCCGTATAACCACAGCTGTACACTGACCCACAAATATAATGTCTTTTGAACCCGGGCATTGGATGATCATACTCACTTCCTGTGACAGCTGTTATCTTTCAACGACGTACAAAAAACGATATTTTTTTTTGTCAGCGTGACAGTTGCCGCCGCAGCTGCGAAAATAACTGCAGGCAGCACAGACGCTTCCCGCCTTGCAGTGTGCATCGTCTAATTATTATGAAAGAGAGAAAAATGACGCCAGCTTCACGACCGTACACGTCTCTATCTGCGCGCATATAAGCATTTAACTCTGAAGCTTTCCATATACGATGGAAGCGCCATAATTGACGCGCAGCGGAAGCAGCATATGGGTGATATGATGAACCGCAAGGACATGTCGAAGTTTACGTTACGACGCAATCATCTATTATAATGGTAATATCTGGAGTTTGTTGTTTCTCATGTTATGCAACGCAAGTGCAGTGCATGGTAAAAGCTAACGCAGATCTTCTGGTATCCCATTCTATACTGCCCAATGTCGCCATATGTTATTCGTCCCCGAGGCTGCCGATGTCGGCGATACTGGCGTGATGAAGAAAGTACTATACATTGCAACAGAATCAAAAGTTGGGCTAATTGGATATGCATGGTATAACTGTCGTTCAAGCGCGCGAATTCCTTCCTTTGTGTTAAGCGCTTGTCCTCTCTTACTTTGTGTTTCTTAGTGCGCTTGAACGAAAGTTATGCCAAGAAGTATTATACGTAGCGCCCTCAGGTCTGTGCATGTTGTCACTGTTCGTCGCAGTTAGGAAGTATCGGACGCGATTTGAATGCACGGACCTCCAAACGGCATTACTTACCAGATAAACGCTCAAAGTGTGTCAAATGCATACTGAATGCTTTCGCTACCCATTGCGCCAAAAGGAAAAGTGCTCGACAGCGTACCAAACAAAGACGTGTGATGAAACTTCAAATGAACGTTTGAATATATATATATATATATATATATATATATATATTTATATATATATATATATATATATATATATATATCTATATATATATATATATATATATATATATATATATATATATCTATAATATATATATATATATATATTCTAGCGTTCTAGCGGACTCTTCCATCTTTTCGCACATAATTTGCAGGGCACAAGTTCGTCCATAATAAACTAGTTTTTGACTTTTCCTCTCTTGCACCCGTTACATTCTGGTGGAGGTGCTGGGTGCTGGTGGAGGTGCTCCGAACAAAAACTTTTCCTCTGCCCTCGCACCTTCTTCTTCTTCGCAGCTCCAACCCACACTGGCTCGTGTCTGTGAACAAGAGGCATGAGTCGTGCGGCCCCAAGCAAGAGTGCGCACAAGACTGTGGACGCTGATTCTTCATATTGTCGGATATTGTAAACAGTCTCTGTGGCAATATAAGTAATATTCGAAGGAATAAACAGCTTGGAAAATAACGAGAGCCATCTTGCGTGCAGCGGCCAAACTACAAAACATGTTTGGAAACTAAAATGACTGCTTGACGAGCACATTAGTTGCATCTTTAGTGTCTTGTTTTACGAGATGGCGATTACTATCGAACTTTCTCACTGAGATCAGCCGCCTATGGTGCATTACTTCATAAAGTATTGGAAAGCCACGCGCATTAGCGCCAGCCTATACGAGTACTCGATTAGTTTAGATGGTGCAATGTCTAAATAAGTCATCACTGATGCCGTTTGCGGTTCCCTGACTTCTCTCTCGTGTCCGTGTTTGCGCGTGCAGTGTTTTAACATGAGCACGCGCCAACTATGGATCAGCTCTTTGTTATTCTGAAATCTAGATAAGCACTGTTGGTTGCTAAATACCGCTCTAACACAAGCGCAGAAATAATTTGCAAACCATTCATTCGCACCGCGAATTGTATGCGACGACAAAGAATACGAACAACAAAATCCGTGCCACAACTTTAATTATATTTATTTTGAACTGTATATGCAACACACTTTTTAATCACTCTCAAAGCAGTACAGTGAAGCAGTATGGAGCTCCTGGTAAGGCATATTTGACAACAAAAAAGAAAACGATACCACGGACTTCGAAACATCGAGTTGCGCCACCGCCGTTCTTAGAGGGTCTTCGAAGTTCTTACTCGTCACTCAGTGGTGAAATCAAGGATGAACTTTTTTACAGCCGAAGGTCCTCGTGATTCTTGGGCAACCTCGAGACGCCATTCACGCCGTGCAGCAGTGCTATAGCTCTTTATGGTGGTATCGACCAGTAGAGCAGTGTACCGCCCATCAATACAAAGCAGCCATTTCTTTTCACAGGCGTGTGCCTTACTTCGTCGTTTACAGTTGGAAAAAAAAAAACGATTGCTAGTTTCGTTGCTAGAACGACGATGGTGCGACAATGGAAAAAGTGGTGACGACGCCCTCAAACAACAACCACGGTAACAGCGATGTTTCATCGATAATCAGCGTTTACAAAATCCGAAGGCTCGTGCGTGTGAGACTAATTACAGCGAACACAGATTTCGTGATTAGGAGAAAGTTACCGCACCATCTCCTCGGGCGAGCGGCTGCATCGGGTCGCATCCAGGCGCGCACACCGACACGATGTTACGCGCGTCCCTTATCTCGCCCATCGACTGGAATTTCTCGGCAATGTAGCTATATAATCGAGGCTTCCAATCGTCTCATCACGGCACACGCACATAAGGAGGCAAGAAGGCTGAAGGGAGCGCACGAGAATAGCAGCGTTTTAGAGGGGGATTCGTGGTATCTCCCGCTCGGTATATAGATGCGGGGTCGGGAGATGGAGAGGAGATAAGCGAAGTAAGCCGGAGGGGGAGGGGGGACAGAGAAGTATACGTGTCTCATAAGAAACAATGCGGTCGTGGTAAGAAGATGGGTAATGTAAACATAAGCGTAAATGCAACTTGCGAGCGTCACAGTACCGGCCTCAACCACGAATATGCAACGCGCTTCCCGCAACTTACGGTGCGCGAGTTTAGTGAATTGCGTTCCCTCTCTTTAGTAATCTGGTAGAGCTCTGCCGGAAGTGAAACTAAATGGCTACAGAGGCGTTGTCGTCCTGGTAAGAACCATCATTGTGTCGGCACGTTTGTTGTCCGAAAATGAAAAACAAAAAATTGAATCGTTCTTCGGAAGCCGGAGAAAGCGAACAGGATCAGAGCGGGAGAGTGGCGAGGTAGCGCAAGTGCAAGGCTCATGTGATATAGTCGTAGAGATAAAACAAGCCATCGACTATAGTTCAGGACAACAGGTAGCAGAAACTGCGGCAGACCGACATTAACTAACGATTGAATAAGTGATTATTTTTTAAAAAGAAAGGCAAAAGGGAGAAGTGTTTTTTGACGGAAGGATGCGATACATTCAGTCTACCATTGAGCACACTGGATAATGCAGAACACCAAGGCAAACTGGATCAGGACAATAGTAGAGTGTTCAAACCATACTGCCATTTATCAAAGTAACACGGAGGGCTTGTTTGTATATGATAGTGTAGGATTGCGGGTACAGTGTACCTAACACAGAACAATCAAGAACACTAACGACGCACACACGCTTGTCGTTCGTTTTTGTACGATGGATGACGAAATGAAGTCTTCGACTCCGCATGACACAAAGCCACAGGAAAAGCGTCCCGACAGCATGCAACTTCGAAACAAGGCACGTCCAGATGTGCCCTCTGAGTCAGGTACGGCTTGAAACAACGCACATAACCCGTATAACTGGCTATATGCGATGTTTCAAGTCGGAACTGACTAATAGTGTACCTTCATTGCCGAGTGGTTGTCAGCGAAGCGCGTTCTTCGATACACTGTCGCCATTTTGTTTTCGCCCGGAAAGCTCCGCAGTGTCAAGACAGAGTATACAACTAAACTAAACAGTCCTCGGTATAAGGCTCTATAGCTAATAGTTAGGCTGGCCTTCTAATGACGCTCGACCACGTACAGCTCGGTTTGCTTTCCTTTCCACACAGCGAATGGCTTTTTAAACCTTCATTTATGCATGCAAACTTGCGGTCTAATGGTACGTCATCACTGACGGAACTTACAGACTCATATTACTGATATTACATTTGGAAAGCGAGATAATGAAATGCTACCTATTTATTAACAAAAGTACCACCAAGCCTCAGCAAAGACACAGCGAAAGTTGGAAGAGCGGGTTTGCGAGAACCTGTGTTTTTTTTAATACTCTTGGGGCAACTACTACAAGCAAACCTGCATGGTATCCAAGTTTTAGGAAATTAACCCGCCGGACTCGTCCATACTTCCTGTTTATTATGTCATCAAGCATTCACTCAAGACATCCAACCAGCCACATCGCAGACAAATTGTTATGCGAAGGAAGAGTGAAGAATTATCAAATAGCCAAGAACGTGCTTTAACCAGGCCATGTACAGCATATTAATACAATATGTACAAAGGAAAGGGACAGCGTATACGTAGTTCCTTTCCTGTTCAATAGGTGGCCATGCACGCACTCTATGAGAAGAGCGTCATGCGGCAATTACACTTCGCTGCTGCCGTCACAGTGGACAGTCAATCGCTTGCGTTCTAACCAGAGATATATTAGGGCTCTCTATCTTGGGTAACGGTCAGAGACGGACGTGCTCGTTGCCCTGTCTTTTTAAGTGCGTGGGCTATGAAGCGCGCCTGCGCCAGGCAGAGCCCGTCAAACCTGATGACCGAAGGACGACCAGTACAGCGGGTGGCGTCTGCTCTTCGACGAGCACAGAAGAGCAAACGATATTAGCGGCACGCAGGCTTGGGAGCAAGCGCCAACAAAACGGGCTTCTTCTTACACTTTTACGTGAAGTCTTAACGGGATCAGTCGACGCGCCAGACGTGCCCAGCACTCGCTGAATGTTCTCCGTCGGCACGCCCATACGATTGGTTTCCGTCCGCTCGAATAAATATGCGAGTCACACGAGAGATGAGATGTGGGGGAAGAGAGGAGGGGAGGGGGGGTGACCGCATTTATATTCAGGCGGTAATGCCAGTGAATCGGCGGTATACGTGTGATAGAACAACGGCTTGAGCTATTCTGTAGTATAACAGAAACGACGTGCATCTGCTATATAGTACCACGGACGTTTATTAACGCCCATGACTCGGACGTACCACGTATTCAGCCGCGGCCTCTTATCTACGGCTGTGAGTGCTTCGAATAGCACGACACTTTGGCTCAGCGAAGGTCGTATACTATATATAACGCACTAAGTGATTGGGCAGCGATAGGAAGCATTTGTAACCAGTATAGAGGAAATATATGTGGTGGTTCGAAAGATCCGCTTCGTTGAAATGTCTCGTTAGCCTCTGGTATTGTTTCTTCTTTTTCATACACTGTTTATACCACTTTACGATAATTAAATCAGCATTTTGGTGAATTAGGCAGCTTTCCAAACGCATCTCTTTTACGGCGTACTTGTACTGAGGCTTCCCAAGAGAAGACGAGCCGAATTCGTATTTGCTTTGATTTCGAGATGCGCACATGCCCTTAATCCGAGGCAATGCCCATGATCCTAATACACGAGACCAGTCTCTGTTACGTCCCTAAAGGATCATCACCGTCTATAAAAAAGTCACTAGTGGTTTCTAAACCATGTTGCACTGCTTCTGCTTCTCGTTCGTTCGTTCGTTAGTTCGTTCGTTCGTTCTTAATTTTCCTCGTGCTACTTTGTGCTGCTTCTGTCTGTTCTATAACGTTAGTTGAATTTGTTACCTGTTACCTTTTATTGCGCACTGACGCACTGACCAGGCAAAGGAATGCCTTCCCCGCTTAACCTAAAACATAATCCAGGGGGGCGCTGCGAAGTTAGGCAACACTGGAAAAGTTGGCGATGCTAACGAGGTTCACAAGTGGATCCCCGCTGCTGGAAATACTGTGATTCCTAGATTGCGATGCGGAAGCGCGGTGTGTTGTCTAAGATGAGAATGTGCTTGCTGTCGAGTACCTGGTTTCGGCTGTCGCGAAGGGCCAGGTTGACAATAAAATAAATGATGTTGCAACTGTTCGTGCAAACATCTGGCTTTTGAATTCGTACGCTCTAGAAATTCTAGTGTGGTTGCGAAGTGTTTTGTTGCGTCAGTGACCTCCGATGTCCAGTGCCTGCACTGTGGGTTTTTTAGCAAAATGCAAACGCATATAAGCCATTCTCACATACTGCTAAGTGCTGCTGCGCCGTCACGGGTCGTGTCAATCGGCCAGGCGACAAAATGTTCCGCAGTGTTTTAAAGGCATGTGCAATAACGTGCTCGGAGGTAGCCGATGGGTATCGTTCAACAAATTGTTACCATCAGCATCGCGGTGACGCGTCAGTATTTTGCAGCGACGTTGTCAACCAGTTACTTCGCCATGTCTTTGTATAATTGTGTTCGAATAAAAAAAATGAGGTGGTGATGGCACACCGAGCGAAGTAAGGTTTCACGTAGAAAAAGAGGAGGAAGGAAGCAGACGAAGGGAGAAGGCAGGGAGGTTAACCAGAAAGGCATCGGGTTGGCTGCCCAACACTGGGAGAAAACAAGAAAGAGAGAGGAGGGAAGAGAAGGAAAAGGGAAAGACAGACAGTAAATTCACTGCAGCGTGTAGAACTCCACCGCAAGTCAGAGGCGTTCAGACAAACCCGTCGTCCTCAAAAAACACAAGATGGCTTTCACTGCATTCTGGGCTGTCGAGGGACGTGGACAGTGCTATAATAGCATCTGCACAGAAAGTGGCCGATCATCCATCCAGTCGCCGATATGCGTTGGCAAGTACTTGTCTCTCTGAGGCATGTCGAGGACAGTGGTACAGCAGGTGTTCGATATTTTCATCGGTGCTGCAAACATGGCATGTCGTGCTGTCAGTCATTCGATCAGGGCTGGGTGGAGACCGGAGTTGTAGGGAAGTGTCAAGTTCATCTGGTCTGGTACGTCGTATGCTGGTGTGTTGCACTCAGTCAGAGCGGGCCAGTTGACGAATCTGCCTCAAAGCGTCCGCTCTTGCAATCGGAATTGGAACGCTGTTTGCTTTCTGATGTGACGTGCGAGCAGCATGGTCTGCAGAATCATTTCCACTGATGCCACAATCCCCAGGTAACCACTGCAAGACGATGTCGTGGCCTCATTGTATTGAGAGGTGGTGAAGTTTCATGATTTCATATGTAAACTGGTCATAGCATCAGCGTCGGACAACTGACCGCAGGCCCTGTGACGCCAGTTTTGAGTTAAAAAAACACGGCCCATTAATCTTTTTTTTTATATATAATCGATGAGTTCTAGTGTACTACGCAGAGCCGCAAGTTCTGCCGCCGTGTACGTCGTCGCATGTGAAGCCTTAAAACGCAGAGTTACCCCTTGTTATGGTATATCACGGCTTCTTGTCTCTGTGTCATCGTTTTGTTCTTGCGCTATAACTATCGTCATGCCATACCAACTAGCCCAAGCTGCCTCCACCAGAACTGGACGGCGAAGTCGAACCAGTCGTGTAGATGTGCACGTGGTTGCTGCATTTTTGGTCCAGTATAGGAATAGACTCAGTTGTTTTAGGGCATGTGTCGGTTGTCTGCTTTTCTCCGCATTCCTGGGTTCATTAAGTGAACTCGCGGCCGACTCAAGCTCCAAGGAGGAAGCAGTGGCTTTGACGCAGGTGCGTACGCTGCAGTAAAGAATGCGCGGTGCTTGCAGGCAGGGGCGCTGTATGTCGTGCAGGGCCTTTCAGCAGCGAGGCTCGCCATGTGGTGGGCAGGTGTCCTGGCATAATGCCTGATATGCATACGCATTGTCTCGGTAATAATATGTGTCTTTATTGAGTAATCTTGGGCGATGACAATGGTTTCACCCTTGAAAGCACTGCGGGGTAACCCAGGGAATACTGCTTAGCCTTGCCAGTGTTATGTATTGCAGATAAGCTGTACCGCAAGAATCCGATAAACAACGCCCTTTTTAGTTGTAGTATAGATGGTATGGTCACTCCCCATTTCTCTGCTGCAAGGAATTCAAACAGGTGTCCTGCGGAAATTGTGCAGTGACATATAGCGTTCACGCGGAAACCAATGTCTGCTTACGGCATATCGATTAATGGCGAACACATATCGTTCAGCAGAAGCCACAGGTTTTCAGGAGTCATAATCGGTAGAAACCTGTCGTAGACTCCGTACGTGAACTGTGTGAAGAAGCGGCTGATCGCCGCATATCACGAACAATAGGCGGAGAGAAAACCAATAAGTACTAACTGCTGACGATATGATCACTTTTAAACCTGATGTATATCACCCTCCTCTCCCATTTATGCAATGTTATCAGACCCTTTATTTATTTATTTGTTTGTTTGTTTATTTAGTATTTATTAGAATTTTGTTTAATTGACTCAATCATTAGAAGGGAGCCTCATGGAAAAAGGAAAACTGAGGAGAGTCCCTCGCAATCCGAGCTCCTGGGCGAAAAGTGTGGCGGAAGTTGCATGCTTTTGCAGGGGGTTGTGGGATTCCATGATTACGCCATCGTCTCGTGTTGAAAGCCGACTGAAGTTCAGAATGTGCATTTTTTGTGCAGATATCGCGCTTTGATGATGATGCAATGCGTTAGAAGCCTATACAGCGAGCCTTGTTCTTCACGGTTGCGAGTTTAGTTCGTATCACTTGCGGTCGAAAGGGGTTGTTTTCGAAGCTCGCGACCACTTCTCCAAAAAGTGTTGGCCCCGCAGCCTCGCTGTTTTCCTTCGGCACTGTGCTGTAGCGTGCCTCAGCGATGAAAGGCTAGTGATTCCAAGACGAGAACAGCAGCGCCTACGGCTCTTATTGCGAGAGGCGGTGGTGAGTCATTCACTCATGTACCATAGAGAAACATACTTACATAAAGAGCGGACACTCCCGTAGGACCCTGCGGCCCAGCTATAGGGCACTGCTTTCAGCGCCGCGAGTGGTTGGTCAGACCCGATAATGTCTTCAGCATAAATAAAATAACAAAATGTTTTTCTTTCCGACGCTGGGATTTGGTGGTGGTGACCGGTAGTGGTTAGAAGAGTAGAAAGGCACCTAATTTCTGCAGCCCGGTCGGGAACACGGCGCAGTGCCTGGGATTTGAACTCATGCCATCATGCTCCGAAAGCGAGTGCCTTTACCACTAGACTGCTCACCTATGCGTCCACAAGGGAATGCATGTACAGTACATTTAAACGACATTAATGCGCCTCTTTGCGCAAGACTAATGCAGAAAGACAACACTTTCTTGCCATGGTTTACTGTTTTCTGTTGTAAGGCATTAAATGACCCCAGTGGCACATGATGTAGAGCAGATATGAAAAATTGTACCAATTAATAATTTTTTTCTTTGCAAGAAATTGATGCCAAACTTGGGTATTCATTGTTCTCTTGAGGAGGCTATTACATGTATTGAAAAAAGAGTAAGAGTGAGGATGGGTACGCAATCTAGTGGTTAGTCAAACCCTTTCTTGCTGGGCCGTGAAAAGGCTCCAGCGGCCACTGTATATAGTATGTTTCTCTAAGCGTGTACGATGGTCAACTGTCGGAAGAGCAGTGATCCACTGTGGTCACCGGAGCTTGCCGGGTCCAGAATCACTGTGCCTGAAACGGTAAGCTGATTTATTGCTTAAATTGACGCATCCTGTTTACGTTTTGCGTGCGATAGCCTCATCTTTCACCAAGTTTTTTTTTTTTTTTTGATATGGTCGCAGTCGACGGATTCGCACTGCTGCGAACAATACCAATGCGCACCTATCGTGACACACATGGGCAGAGAATGATTGAGAGGCGCTGCATTTGGCTAAATAACAAGAGCTAATACCATTTCACCGTTACATCATCTTCGGCACGCGTCCCGTACTTACGCTATCTGCAGAAGAAAACAGCATGTTCATGGTGATTATCCGTCCGATCGCGCCGTTGCTTTCTCGCGTTCGGCGGATTAAACACGAAGTGCAAAACTGCTAGTTTATTGTAGATGCACAACATGAGCCTTAAAGGGGCTGCCAATAGCACACGGGCATTCGACAAGCAAGTATCGCAGCACGTTTGCTCTTAATCGGCAAAAAAAGTTTCGCTTTTCTTCCAACTCGTCTGTCATATGGCTGCGGCCACCCGGCGCGTCCGAGGGGGGAAGAGAAAAGTGAGCCCCGTAACTGTCTCTCAAGGGGAGGACACCTCAACAGTAGCTCATGAGGGATGGGGATAGAGAAGGGATTAAAAGGTAAAGAGATAGAGAGAGAGGGAGGACAGAGCGCGGCGCAGGGACAGCAAACGATGGAAGTAAGGAGGAGACGGGAAAGATGGACGCGGTTGCAGGAGTCCGAGGACGGGGCACCACTGGCGAGAGCTCTTGTAGGCGTCAGGAGATGGCGTAGGGCAAGTCCAGTAAGCCAAAGCTACGCTGTCGTCGAAGATCGGCGTCAGGAGTTGGTGTAGGGTCAAACCAGTCGGCCAGAGCTACGCTGACGTCGGAGATCGTGAGGGCACACAGCTAGCGAGTCCTTTCGGCTCGCACGGTTCGCCTCCCTCTCGGCGGCACCGGTCGTGCATGCGCGATCCACCGAAGCGTGGCCAACCTTGAGAGGCTCATTCCTCTCTTCTTCCCTACTTCCGGCTTTATAAAATGTGAAGCCTTCCTCGATGCCTGTAGCCCTGACGTTTAGTCCTAACAGTTAGTCCTAGGCACTTCGCACTGAGCCCTGGAGAGCGGGAAGGGTGGCGCCAGGCGAGGTCGGCTTGACGAAGCTAGAGAGAAGTCGCGTGAAGCTCCCTTCTATCGACTGTTTTACCTAAAATATATGGCCGCCGCCATATTGGCTTGTTAAAAAGATGCTAAGGAGCAAAACGTTTTTTTTTGTATTTGCTTTTTAGTAAAGTACAATTTCACAATCCCGAAAACACCCCTCTCACCGCGACACGACTCTTGGTACGCGAGAATATGTGCGAACAGAAAATGCTGGTGGCGACGCCGCCTCCAGATTTCCGCACAAAGCACCGTGACGTGGGAAATTTAGAACGCGTCTACTTTATCCTACGTAGCTTTCAATCGATAAAGTTCAATATAATGTGTGAGAGCCGTAGACTTAGCATACCAAGTTTCAGAAAGTTTCACCGAGCCAATGCCACAAAAATACCGCAGATACATTTGAAATTTCTTACGTCACGCGTGGAGATTATGGCGCGAAATTTAAAAATGAAGTTTGGACCTTGATTTTATCCGATAATAATGAGCTCATGCTAGTGAGACATATGCCACTGTAATTCTCGGACTGCACTTTGTCTGTTCAAATGAAGTCAGTGTTCCTCTTTAGTACCCCTTTAGGCCGATCCCTTCTTATTTTGGCGGCGAAGCTCTTTAAGCCGTGGGTCTGTACATGCATGTCTCTCTTGGTACGTGACTGCCTAGTTCTATGACTCACTCAGCAAGTGCAAACGGGCGGACGATCGGACAGACGGGTGGATGGACTAATGGACGGACAGATGGACGGATGGACAGAGATTTGGATGGACGGGTAAAGGATTCACGGTTTACTGATAAAACCATCCGAAGCTTCACCCCACTCATCATCATCCACTCCGTGGATATACAGTAATTTTATGGGCGAAGCTTTTTATGCCATGGGTCTTACGTTCACGGTGTATGTAGTAGTAGTAGTAGTAGTCGTTGTCGTAGTAGTAGTCGTCGTCGTAATAGTAGGTAGCCACCTCTCGTTTAGTCATTGGAAAGTTCACTGGATGGGGGTACTTTTATATGGTGAAAAGATGCGAGATGGCGGTACTTGGAATGTTCACTAGATGGACGGATGGACGCACGCACGGACGGACAGACAGACAAGCAGACACGCAGATGGACGTACGCGCGAACGGACGCATGGGTGAGCGCAGGGACGGACAGACAGATGCAAGGACGTATGGATGGACGCACAGACGGATGGACAGAAGCGCGGACGGCCAGACGGACGCTTCACCCCACTCATCATCATTCAGTTCATGGATATGCTGTTATTTTTTTTGTGTATTGCGACGTGAATTAATAAGGTGATGACACATCGTACACGCCAACCCATTGATTTTCGTGCGTACGCCTCTACCGTAGCACTGTTCGTTTAGGGGTTAAACATGAGAAACACCGAGCAGCATGCAGGCACCTTACATACGCCGGCAGGTTTTTCATTAATGAGCTTTCTCTCTTTTTTATAGCCCAATATGGCGGCTCTCAAATCCATCCGTAAAGTAGTCTATAGCTTTTTCTTAGTTCCATCGGGTTAGAAATCGACAGAAAGTAGTAGTAGTAGTAGTAGTAGTAGTAGTAGTAGTAGTAGTAGTAGTAGTAGTAGTAGTAGTCGTAGTAGTAGTAGTAGTAGTAGTAGTAGTAGTAGTAGTAGTTTGGGTTTAACGTTTTCAGAACCACAATGATATTACGAAGGACCCAGCAGTGGACAGGTCTGGCAATTTTGACCACCCGGGGCGCACCTATATCTAAGTACATCGGCCTCAAGCATTCTTGCCTTATGTGGCAGCCACGGCCATTGACAGAGAGCCATTCTATCTCCGTCAGCGCTGCCCACGCGAGAAGAAAAAATATATATAATTTTACCAAGTTTTTTGTAATGCTCGGCTAATACACAATAAAAGCTGCATGTTTTCAAAGAAAGTATACTAATCGGTTTAAATTTTATTACGTTTTTTCAGCATAAATTAGTTTAAATTGCACTCAATGTATCTCGTAAAACGGAGAGCACAAAGACGTAAGTCCAAAAATATATATGCATGTAATGTTTGAAGCCATCGTTTTCGGCGCGCGTAGTTACCATAACCGTCATTCAAAGGCATATCCTCAAGCCTTGTAACAGTCCTTAACCATGGACCAAGAAATGGTACGGCCATACGCTCTCCCATAGTTGAGTACCTAGCACTTTCAATCGTTCACCACTTTTTCTAAACACTCAAAGGCAGATGTTTTGGATCCAGTGAGCATTGAAACACGGCGTTTCTCCCGTAGTAGAGTACCCTGTGCTTTAAATCGTTACCCCTTTTTTTAACCCCCCTCAAACCGAGGCTGGTTTCAGGCTTACGGGACGGCTTTGTGCTCTCCCATAGTAGAGTGCCTCGTACTCTAAATCGTTAACAACTATTTCTAAACACGCCACGGGACGGCACTAAGCTTTCCCATAGTAGAGTAACTGATGCTCTAAATTGTTACCCACTTTTCATAAACACACTTTCCATGGTACTTCGCAACAGTAAATCGGGACGTCTCACTGTTCTCCCATGTTTCGAGTATACGACGAACTCGAAATCGTCAAATACTCTCTTTGAAAACACCTCGTGGCTGAACTATTTCTGTTTGATCGTTGAGTCCATCGTAGTGTACGTGTAGCGCACTAAAACATCGAAAATTTGTTGTGAAAGTTACCATGAATGAGAACAAATAGAGACAGCTTTCAGCTGCCCTAAATATCATTTATATCTTATCCGTCTTAAGGCACTAGCATCTATCGATGTACGTTCCTTGCGTCGTCCCAGACTAACTAAAGAGTTCGGCTTGCATGTACATTAAAAAACAATAACGAAAATAAAGCAACATAGGGAACGACGAGTCGAAGCTCGTGTATGATATGACACAAGAGCATAAGTTTCCTACGAGAAAGCGCAGAGTAATTGTAAGCTGATAGGTACGGTGTGAACGAACCAGCGGCTGCCAACCGCTAGTCGTCGTCTTGGAACGAGACGTCCCCCTTGGACGTCGACCGGCGTCGACGTCTCGTCAATCGCGCGTTTGCCGAGCCGCAATGCATTACGCGGGAAGACGGGTCAACGTCGTTTCGATGTGGCAAGCGGCACTTGGGAACACCCTGAAAATTAAAAAAAAAATTAACGTGTATGTGTCACACGCACAGGACGTGGTTGAATTTTCCCCGAAAATTTCTGGCTATATACGCGCCCAGCTGCAACAAGCCACGGCGTGCACGTGTGAACTATATCCTCTTCAGCCCCTGTGACACCGATTGGGGCCATTGCTTCGAGCAAGCGTATTTCATTCTGAAGCGAATGTTTGCTACCTTCAACTTGAATGTCGGGTATCTGTGAAGCATGGCGGCTTTCAAAACGACATTTTCCAAAAACGTTGATTTTTTTCATCCACACGGTGCGTAAGGTGCGTAAGTCTATAAGCAGTGGAAATTTCGGCTTGCTGGTACATACAGACAAGGAGAAAAATAGCGCTGAACGAACGAGGACACAAGGAGGAGACACTCAACGTAGGCGCTGACTTTCAACATAATGTTTTTTTTATTATTATGCGCACAAAATTTGTTATCAACGGCAGTTCTTTTACACTGGGGTCTGATCGATGTGTTCTGGCGCACACGGAACCCAGGGATGAGGTAGCTTCAGCCTCAAAGATCTTTGTAAGCTGGTCATGCATCTTCTTGTTTACAGTACATGCTTCGAAGAGCGGTGTTCAATCGCAGTACTTACACTAAAGGGCTAGTCATCCAGCCGGGCCTTTTTTTTACATTGTTATCATACGCTCCTTTAATCTACCATTTAGGCAACGACCCTAGCGTCCGATATGTTGTGCAGTTTGATGCTTCTTGTCGCATTTTTCGAGTTTGGCATCGTGGCACTGAAGTAGACAAAGGCTATAGCCAGCTTTTTGGGAGCTGAGAAAACTACCTTTACGTCACAAACATTTGCGACATGTGGCAGCATCACGTGATGATTTTCTCCATCGCTCGTTCCCGCCGCCGATGGTCGGATTTTCTGTTCGATGAAGCATCTAAGGCCTAAGCAATATCTCGAAGACCACCTGAAGGCAGCAAGTCTGCCGAAACGAGACCCTCGCTATGAATGAAGGAAACGTGGTCAAATTAGCGGCGCTCGCTCACTGGATTCTGTGCCGACCGGTTGTGCCCTCACGATCTCCGACGTCAGCGTAGCTCTGGCCGACTGGGCTGGCCCTAGGTCATCTCCTGACGCCGATCTCCGACGACCGCGTAGCTCTGACCTACTGGACTTCCCTACGCCATCTCCTGACGCTGACAAGAGCTCTCGCAAGTGGTGCCCTGTCATCGGACTCATGTGACCGTGTTTCCATCTTTCTTATCTCTCCTATCCCCTCATATGTCCTCGCTCACTGTCCTAGCGCATCTCTCTCCATATATATACTTTTAATCCTATCCTTTTAATCCCTCCTCACCCCATCCCTTGTGAGCTATACTGTTGAGGTGTCGCACCCTGATGCAGACAGTTACGGGGCTCACTTTTCTCTTTTCCCACTTATAACCATTTTTCTCTCTATAGTGGCTCGTTTTTCTTCGTTATACCGTCTGTCGGGTCGTTTTGGTCGCACTACTTGCGATGATATGTCCAAACACCAACTCGCCCGACAACAAACTCTTGCGAAATGTATCATTGAGAACTTGCTGCCCCGTGTGTTAAAACGGCGGTAAGGGCTGCATAGTTCACTCGGTGCAAAGGCCTTGTCGCAAAATGGATGCCCTCGCGTCACACACTGCTCGCGCAATAATGACGTCATCGTCGACATTGGTCGCGCCTCGCTTGCGCGTCAGTGCGAACGCGTCGCAGACGAGGAGACAGCAGCAGCAGCGGCGGCTGTGGACTGTGGATGTCACGTACGCGTGCAGTCATGCGAGGAGGAAGAGACGAGCGAACAGCGAGGCGCTACTCTGCCTTCGAGTGCAGACAGCGTGCTCGTCTGACACCCGTCGTGGGATGCGTACAAGACAGCACAATGCGAGGAATTTTACTGCTGTTGCAGGCGTCCTCCCAAAAGAGGACTCGTAAGATCGTAAGATTTAGTCCCACATGTTTGTTTGTTTTCCCAGTGGCAACGTCTCAAGACCACTTTGGAGAAATGGCCGAAAATATAGTATTGCATTAGGCGATGGCGGCTAGTTTAACCAGAAAAGAAAGCTAAGTACATCAATCAGTCTTTATTATTACCATAATAATGAGAATACGGTACAGGTAAATATGCAGGAAGTCCCAGGTCACAAACCACAGGCGGGACTTATCATGCTAATGAAGTATAAGAATGAATGAAGCCAGCATATGATAAAAAAGTGTTACACCTAGAAAAGACAGCAACAAATCAGCATCGACTCGAAACAGATTTTCATTTCTCACACACTGAGCTTTTATTCTTCACATTCGGTAACTGTGAAAGCAACTAGTGTGACACCACATGGCACCAGCCAAATGTTTATTAGGGATACCCGATGTTTGGAAGCCAGAATTGTTCGCAACGTCAGATAGCTCATAAGTAAAATCTAGACTGGTATCATGCTGGTATGAAGTCTCTACCCAACCACACAGACACATTTTGCATTCTTTATCATTACTCGGCAGGAGGTGGTGGTAGTGGTTAGAAGATGAGAAAGGGCACCTAATTTCTTCAACCCGGTCGGGAGCACGGCGCAGTGCCTCTTTTCCTGCATTTACTTGTTTTCTTTCTTTTGTTTATGCAATGCCATTCAGGCAAAGGAGAAAAAGAAACACTAGAGGCCGCCCTTCTCTCTCAGCTGAGCACCTCTTTCCACCATTGACTCCGAAAGCGTTGGCAAAGCTGATGTTTCTCTTTATTTTGTGCGTCCATATATTCAGTCCTGCTTGTTGCTAGGATGACAATAGCCGCGCATCTGTATGTTAGCCAGGCATATCTTCTACGTAGACCATATCGCTGATGACGTTGCGGCTGCGTAAGGTCGAAGCCCGTTGGACTCAGGGGGGAGGCGTCATGCTATCATTAGTTATGATGCCAAACATACAGCATGGTCATGGGTGATGAACTAATACACGCTGAACATATACGCCTGTCGTAACAGAAAACTACAATGTTGTGCTCACAATACAAAAAAAAGAGATGAGATAACGGCGTACCAGCATACTTCGTTTTTCTTCACTTCACTCCTACTAATCCATGGCACGCCTCTAAACGCGCTCTATTGTCACTTGATTTGTGTACACTTTTTGCTTGCTACAATGAAAGAAAGTCGACGAAGAAACAATGAAACTACACGACACGTCGATTTTGTTTCATTGTAGCGCGCAAAAAGTATGCACAATGTATACTAACTGGCCCCTACCCTGGCTGTACACTTATTTGTGTATGACTGAAGTGAAGGCGAATATGGAAACTTGAAGAGTTGAAAAATCCTTGCAACATGGGGTGTTTTGTAATCAGCGTTTCGGCATGTGCTCTTGTCTTCTTTAAGGCTGCAACTTTTGGAAGACAGTAGCAGACAAGATGCTCTAGACAAGACGTTGGACAAGGCAAGACGCTGCAATCCTATTAGTCCACCTGGAGTGGATGCCAGGTCACTCTATTTCCTTGGACAACTCCCGGACCCACGCGGAAGCCTCAGTATGCCCTGGTGTTCACGTACTTCTGAGGGTTGGCCTGAACTTTGACAACCTGGTGTTCTTTTAGACGTGCACCTATACCTAAGCACATGGGCCTCTAGGGCTTTGCTTCCACCGAAATGGCTAATTAAATCCTGAGACCTTCGAATCAGCAGTTGGGTGCCATAACCATTAGACCACCAGGGAGCGGGTAGTCTGACAAGTGAACCGCAAAAACTGATAACAGCGCATAATATATACGAAACACACGAGGAGATGTACTTGTACGTTTCGTTTTTCTTTACTGCTTAACATCCGTATTCAGTTGGCCTACGTTATTCAGCTTGCAGCTAAAAGCACCCCACTTGCACCCGCTTAGTTTTTTTTTCTTGTGTCTTGAGACCTCGCCCCTACAAGCGATCCGGTCACTCCAAGAAAATGGACTCGTTTGTACGTCTTAGTCAGTCTGACACGGGCTGATCTGCTAACCGAGTTTGAAAATAAAGTAGCTTCTCACAGACTACTAATACGGCGACGCGAAACCAATGGTGGGCAAGAAAAAAAAAGAATGAATAGAAAGAAAAAGTTGTCCGATAATAGCATGTCTAATGACCTTGCTCGAGTACCCCTGCAGACATTACAACCTCTGAGCGTGCAAGTGTTCAGGGACATCGGAACCGCCTCCATCGTGTAAGTGCATCGCTTTCACATCAGCGACCCTGCGACCAAACGGAGACCGTCGCAGCAGAGGGGGTTGGCACGTTTCAGCTTCTCTTGGTAACCATTATTACGGAATACGTGAACCGCAATTCAGAACGTGCCGGTTCATTTGATCATGATGATAAGTTTCTATCTCGACAAATGGCAAACAAGGACCACAACAGCTAGCCTGTAAAAAGAAGTAAAGCCAATTTCGAAAGTTTGTAATCCGAGTAAATAGCGCAGCTGAAAAGCAAACGCCACTACCGGGCGAAAGATAATTCAGCTTTTTTTATATTTCTTTACCTTCTCCTTATATGTCATCTCAGCCTCTTTCTACGCATTTCTTTCATAAATTCTATCCCCCCCCTCTTTCTTCCCTCCTGTTCATCCTCGCTTCTTCTTCACACCCCTTGCTATGCCACACTGCACATGGCTAAACCATGGTTTAACCTTTCACGTTATTTTTCACCTTTTCTTCCTATCCACATCCGATATTTTACCCCTTCCTATAGGATACTATACAAGGCTACGCCATGCTTTACGCTCTCTCTGCCCCTTCATGTCAGTGATCCCCGCAGGTAGTGGGTTCGAATCCCGGCTGCGGCGGCTGCATTTCCGATGGAGGCGCAAATGTTGTAGGCCCGTGTGCTCAGATTGGGTGCACGTTAAAGAACCCCAGGTAGTCAAAATTTCTGGAGCCCTCCACTACGGCGTCTCTCATAATCATATGGTGGTTTTGGGACGTTAAACCCCACATATCAATCAATCAATTGTGTCACTGACCCTCGCCTTCATCGCACTTCCCCACCACATTGTTATTTCCTGTGTTTGTGCATGGCAATCCTATGTTAGGAGCCGCTTATCATGGGTGTCGGCGAAGGGGTGCAAATGGGTACTTGCCCTTCCCCCATCATCCCACATCAGCACTCCCCCCCCCAAGCTACACCAGATACCTCTCCTTCCTCAGCCGCAATGCAACACAGCCCCCAGAGACAAAATCCTGACGACAACCATGCTTGGCACTTATCCGCTTCGGTGCCACATACCCATCCAGTTTTCTCAAACACTGGCCATCACGTCCATCTACCCCAGCAACAATGCTTAATGATTTTTAATGACGGCACATCAGGCTCCTATAGACCACCGCCAAACGCTCGCTGCTTTGTCTTCAAGCAGCAGCAATTTGTTGCCGCATGTGGAGTCCGTTGTTTTGTTCCAGACCACAACGCCCACCAAAAGCCGCGACGTTCTGTTTCTCGCTTCTCGAGGCCGAGGAGAATTTCGGTTGATTTTTGAACTTGTGCCCAACGTCGTTCGCCAGAACCAGCTGCCATAAGCCCATTCTTCCCAACTTTGCCGTCAAATGCAGCTTAGATCAATCAGTATGCAACTTGGTCAAACTAATTCACAGTCTCGCTTTTACGGTTCCCGACAGTAGTTAGCCAGCGTCTCCGAAGTCCGCCGACGCCCCGGAGTTCACTGTAAGTCGGGGGCAGTCCTCTTCGATGTGCACGACACGCGCGGTGACCTGTCTGTCGCGCGACGAACCTCGAGTCGACCGTGGCGGTGATGGCGGCTCCTCGAAGATGTGCACGACGCGGGATGACGTGCGCCGGTTGGCGGCGCCAACGTCGTCCACGATCCGTATCGTCTGCATGGCGGGACACGGCTCGGGGAGCAGTTGCTCGCAGCGCCGACCACACGACGAAGACGAGTCAGCCCGGATGCGCACTCCGGCGAAGTTGCCGCCTCCGCCACCGCCCATGGCGCTGCAGGTCGTCACGGTCGGTGGCTGGTAGCCGCCGTAACCGGCATCGCTGCTGCAGATTATCTGTAGAGAAAACACAAAGGTATACACGTGTCAGCGATATTTATCATTGTGTTGGCTGTTATACGAACGCTATCAGTGGGTTTTCACTGTCAGCGTCCCCATGCCGCTCTCTCTATGTATATGTATATGTATATGCATATGTATATGTATATACACCAGAGGAGATTATGGGCCAAAGCCCAGGCAGCCTATACACGGGGCCTTGCAAATAAACGCCGAACCAGATCATTAAATTTATTTTGCACTGGTTGTAGGCATGATTTCCTGAGAGCGAATTTACAGCCGGCTACCGCAGACGTCCTTCTGCCTGGTGCAAAAAGCAGCCCGTTCCAGTGTGAACCCTAGCCTGCATCACAGGAGGCGTCCAGAAGTGATGCCATATATGCATCGCATATCCCACAGCCCGACAAAGATAGCGAGTAAGGGCACGATGCACCGATGGTCTTTACCGTCCCGCGTATAAGCTGGCTGCAGGCTTAGTCTCAGAAACTCCTCTGGTGAGCAAAAAAAAACCGACAGTTGTAAGCGCGTTCAGGATGTGCGACTGGCGTTGTCTGAGAGATGCAACACTCTTGTGGGAAAACTTATTTTCACCAAGGAGGACGCTGCGTGAACGAATGTGCAAGGTAGCATGAGCTTTCAGCCAGAAATAACCGGAACGCGCATTTCACTGCGCATCGTGAAGCTTACACGTGTTTTTTTTTTGAAAGCATTAAGATATTGCATAGGAGCAGTGATACCAGAGCCCGTGAGATGATTGAGGCTTCTTATACACAAGGTGTTTCAAGCAATGTGTCCAATATTTTTTTAAAAAATTACAGAAAAATGTATCTGCGTGCTACTTGCGGCGTTGCTTTCCTGTGGCAGAAGGCATCGTCAAACGGGTACAAACATCAATTACGGTAGTAAGCAGCGGTACCGGGGTTTCAGTTCCGGTTTGAAATATATATATATATATATATATATATATATATATATATATATATATATATATATATATATCATATTGCGCGCACTGGGACATGCATGCAGAGACGACAATGATGGCACGAGCACCCAGCTGGACCCGGCTGATGTGCGCCACGCGCTCGCTACTTCTCTTGAAGAGGAAGAAGAAGGCGGACATCTTTGGTGTTCGGCTGTCACGTTCTACGACCATAGTCCCTTTGAGTTGTGGGCACAGGTTCGCCCTTTAATAAATACGTTTTATTACGCCCCCGAGTCCTTCAACATCGTTATCTGCTGGACATGCTGGGTAATGAATCAAAGCCCTACGAACGCAAGACAGCGTAGCCCCGACCACCAGCGAGTTGATCCTGTGGATCTGACACCTGTGCATCAGAGGAGCAGTCGCAGTTTTCGAGGTGATTCACCAGAATTCAGTCCACTCCACTTCACGCCGAGGTGAACTCAGTCAATGGACGCCACCACCATGACAAGCCAGGTAACACCGGCACACGTGGTGACCAATCAGCCTCACCAGCTACAAGTATTTCATGGAGACTCGTATGAAGACGTAGAAGATTGGCTGAACCTCTTTGAGAGAGTGGCAAGTTTGAACGGTTGGGACGAGAGAGAGAAACTCCGCCGCGTATACTTTGCTTCGGAGGACTTTGCAAAGACGTGGTATGAGAACCATGAAACCTCCTTTACGACCTGGGGTGAATTGCGGCGACGAGCTCTGGCTAGTTATGCGAGTACGGATCGCAAAGAAAAGGCGCAGGCTGCACTTGAAACCAGAAACCAACTCACCAAGGAAAGTGTCGCAATGTACACTGAGGACATGATCCGCCTGTTCAAGCGCACAGTTTGCCATATGACTGAAGATAAGAAGCTGCGCCACCTCATGCGTGGGGTGAAGCAAGAGCTATTCGCTGTTCTCGTCCGCAACCCACCACGAACAGTTGTGGAGTTTCATACGGAAGTGACAGCCATCGAGAAAACGTTAGAACAGCGGGCTCGACAGTACCATCGGGACATAAACTAACGCACCTGCCAATGTCTTCTCTGGAGGCCAGAGAAGACATTGGAACCGACGTCCACTGGAACCGACGTCTGCCTACCTGCCAAGAGCTCGTAGTGTAGCTCGCTACGTGGATCAAAGGCCCCGGAAAAGTGAAATCTGGCGTGACCCTGAGCGCAGGCTTTTGTGTTTCCATTGCGGGAAAGCAGGTCACCCGTATAGGTTCTGCCCTTACCGACAGGCAGGATTAAGGGGCTTTCCGCGCTAAACAAGCGCAGGGTTTCGATTATTCGGCGCCGTCTATGTCTGATTGTATTGTTGATGTGCCGCCGTGTTCGTGCAGCTCGACCAAGATCAGCGTTCAAATAAGCATCTGGCTTCGACTAAGAAATGCCATCTTATAGCGCAGTGAAGGCTAGAAAAAAATATCTCAACGCGCTCAATAAATATTGTGCTTCATGCCAATCGACTGACACTGTCGGCCGAAGCAGCGATCCCGAAATGAACTCTTAGCAGACTGCTACGGGCCGTCCCCATCCTCTGAGATTTTTAAGATGGCGACTTTTTATCTGCAGTAAGGTATCATACAATAAAAACTGTTTTGTGTATCGACTTATCTGCTAGCCAAAGTGACAGTAACCCCGCACAGCATAAAATCATTGCAGATCACTTTAGTGCGATAAACAAGTTTCCTGACCGTTCATGGCTTTCGTAGGTTGTCATCGTCACAGTCACTGCTGGCAAATCAAAAAAGACAACTTCTGAAGCACTGACATTGCGCGGTGAGGTGCTTTTTTTCAACGGAGCAGTACAAAAATGCGCGCGTGCTGCTTACCCGTGTGGTGCGTCGACCAGAAAGCCGTCGTATCCCACAGTTTCCTGCGATTGCCCATTTTACCGGCCACCTATTTACGGTTGATAACGGCGAGGGAAAACAGTGTCGTCACTGAGGGCGTTGTCAAAGAGATCAACAGACGTGCTGTTTGGGTGCATCGGTTTTGGTTTCTTCAGCTAAATTATGCTCATCGAATAAACAAAAAACTTTGACCTTTTCAGTCTTTTCGTCTTTTTCTGTCCTGCCGCTTTCTTAATGCGCCCATACCACCTAGACCAGATGTCGGTCCTACTTTCCTTAGCCCCATTCAAGACGACGCCGACAACACGAGCATTATAAGTGCGCGTTTTCTTCCTCCATGCCAGAACCTAACACCGGAAGGAGATAAGCGTGTTGTTCTCGGGATCTATAGCGACCACTGAAAGACCGACGCTTCAGACCAAAGACGGTGAAAGATTCGCTTCAACTAGCGGCAGATTCCTCACGGAGACTAGCGGCAAATTTATAACAATAATTGCTGGGCTTTTGCGTTTTCGGAACCACAACATGATTACGAGCGACACCGTATTGGAGGACTCCACAAATTTCTACCACACAGTATTGTTTAACGTGCACCTGAATCTATAGGTGGACGAGTCTATGGTACATGATCCCACGACTTTGGTCAGCATCAGTACCGGTGAATTCACCACCGAGAAGTTCGTTTTCAACGGGTTGCAAGAATTCCCATCGGACACGGTGTACTACAGAGCAAGTACAGACTTACCTGCAGACCGGGAGGGCTACACCCTCTGCTAGAAGGCGCAGGTACGGCACGGGGCTGAACCATGACCGGATTCCCGGGCTGCTCGTTGATGACGGTCACGGATGTCAGACCGGGTGCTGCCTCCTGGCCGAGCGTTGTCTCGAAGCAGATGGGCAGCCGCTTGTTGGCCAAAAGCGACAGCGGGTCGCAGAGGCTTTTCTTCAGCTTGTCTATGTCAGGGGGCGGGCTGCCACCGGCAGCGGCGGCGGCGGCGGGGGCAGCTGCGGGCGCGGCGGCGGCAGCGCCATCTGCAGGGGCGGCGGCCTTATCCTTACGTTCCTTATCACGCTTCTCTTCTTCTTCCTTGGTCAGCGGTCGGCCAACGGTCACCTCGAGACGACCATCGGGCGTGATGCGCCAGTCGAGGCGCGAGCCCTTGATCTTCGGGGGCGCTGGCATGCCGATCGTCTCCACGGGGCCGCAGTAGACTCTAGTGAGCGAAGACTGGCGCGAAGGCCCCATCGGCACCATCTGCGACTGCTGCCCCGACGGGTTGACGGCGATCACGCGCACGCCTTCGTCCATGCAGGCGACGTCATTGGGATCGCCCAGCGAAATGACGCGAACGGACCTGCCTGCCATGGTTGGGACTGCTGGTGGTCCTACCTACTCTGCGGAGGACTACCGGAAAGCGGCCTTTGTGGCAGCCGCTCGTTCTCCTCTACTGATGGGCGCGCACACGTCACGGGGGTGGCGTAATTTCGAGGTCAGAACATACGGTCACCGAAAGAAGGCCTCCGGCAGCTGCCTACTTTGCGACTCCTCGGCAGTAGCCATTGCCGAACTCCATCGGCAAGACGACGGCCTGCGGCTGCTGGTCCCTGCGAAGAACGCGAGCACGAGCTCTCGCGCGGTCGGTCATGGCAGTTCATGTACTCCGTTGGAGGAAGAAGATGTGGCTATGGGAAAAACCATAGTGATTTGTCCTTCATTGTAAGACTGGAAGACTCTAAGACAACGGTGCATATAACAATACAGTATTCAAGCTTTCTATTTCACCTAAACCTTCAATTTACTTCAAGCGCTGTAGTGCAGTTATTTATATTCTTCTGTCATGCGAGGCTGACTATTTTTACGCAACACGCTACTTCACTTGTGGTTGGTCTCTTTTGTGTATTATTCATTTACATTTTTAATTAATGCTAGCTCATGACTTACCAACCCTCCCCCTTCTTGCTTCCATTTGGTTTGTCCCATTAAGAAAAAGAATCATCATCGTCACAATGTCTCATACGTGCACTTCGTTGTGTTTTGCAGACGGTGCATCATCTATGGCCAACATGCGGCACCCGGATCCATGCGTTTCACACGAGTTTGCATTGCTGAGCATCCGCGGCCGGTTACCATGCCTGATTCTTTTTACCGCTATCGTTTCTCCCGCTGAAAAAGTAGAAAACACAGGGTGTTTCTTTCTTTACAGCCACGAAGAAGATTTCGGTATTCCATTTCTGAAAACACAAATTTTCCCCTTGTCAGCAAAACTTTTTTTTACTTCGTTTTACTGTAATTTGTGGACTTGTATCGGGTAACGCCGAAGTCGAAATAGTAGATGCTCTGACGTTTAGTGATGACAATTAAGTGCTTGTGTCATTAATTGTGACCAATTTTCGCGTCCGCTCACCGCAGTGGTCTAGTGTTCATGATGCTCGACTGCTGACCCGCAAGTGGTGGTATCGAATTCCGGCCACGGCAGCCGCATTTCCGATGGAGGCGAAAATGCTGGAGATCCGTGTACGCGTTCACGTTGCTTCTGCACGTTGAAGAACCCCATGTGGTCTAAATTTCTGGAACCCTACACGACGAGGTCTCTCATAATCGTATAGGCGTAGGCACGGGGGCGAGTGTGCAAGGAAGGCTTCATACATCGACATAATAGGGAAGGGGTGCTGCTTCTGGGGGAGGGTGCAACGTCTGTCTCAGACATTGTTGGTGTTGTGTTCAGTTTCGGTTTCGAATTGACATGTGAGGATGCCAGGGGGCGCCGCTCTGGCATCCGGGACTTCAAGGCGACTGTAAAATAAAACGAGTGTGTGTTAGGTAGCCGTGGAGTGCGGTTGTGCTTTCTTTCGGCGCGTAGCGCCAACCCACGTGTTTGGGCTGGTCGGGTCCCCGCCGGCCGCGTACGTCTCCGTGGGCCGTTTCTTCTTCTGCTTCGTCGGAACCAGCCAGCCCCCAACACAGCAATGGCGACGAGGACATGTAAGAACCCGTTTCGTTCTCCGTGTTCTTTTTCTTGCTTCTAATGGACCTACCCGGCTAACCCTAGACGCTCTTTGTTCTTAGCAAGGTGGCTACTGCGTGCTGCGTCGCTTCATTTCTTCATTCAGCTACTCTGCCTTCGTCTTCAAACAGTGTACTGGCGTCATTTTCTTCTCATCTGCACCTCTTCATTCTTCTTGCTTGAAATGGCGTCTCTTATTCCACCTCCGCTATTTCTTCATTCGCCCGGAGACCCGCCACTTCCGTGGGCGGACTGGAAGTTGGTATTTCAGGCTTACGCAGACGCGGTCGGGGAGGACGCCAGCAAGCCCGAGCGTCGCAAGGCCCTGCTGCTCAACGCGTTGGGCCCTGCCGGGTTAAAGCTTTTCTATACTTTGGAAGCCACCAACGCGTCGCCGACGCCAGCGTCGGGTGATGCCTTCAAGAATGCTGTTGCTCTTTTCGATGAGCATTTTAAAGATGTCTCGTGCGATTATCTCGCACGCGTAAAATTCCAAGAAAGGCGACAATTGCCTGGTGAGCCAGTCGCCGAATTCATTACTTCTCTTCGAACGCTCGCCGCGTCGTGCGGCTTCGGCGCGCTCGAAGACGATATGATCCGCCATCAGCTTTTCATCGGGGTAGCCTCGCAAAACGTCCGCTGCCGCATGCTTCAAAAGGGCTCCTCGATTTCATTATCCGAAGCCCTCTCGATTGCGCGAGAGGACGAGCTTATTCGCTCCCAGTTGGAGCAATTCGCTCCGCATTCAGTGCAGCAACTTTCTGCTGCGGGGGGCCAAGGCGGCGGCTATTCGTTTCACGGGACGCGTCAACATGGCGGCCCTTCACCTTCGTCTCGGCGCGGCGGCCAACATGGATGCCCGCCTGCACAGTCCTTCCGTGGCGGCCAACATGGCGACCTCTCTGCGTCGCGGGGGCGAGGAAGCCGACAATATGGCGACCCCATTCCGCCAAATTCGGGGTTTCGGGAACAGCACCGAGCTCCTAATTCGCGTTCACAATTTTCTTCTCCAAAAGCAACCGCGCATTGCTTTCGTTGTGGATCGGTTCGGCATTTAGCCAATTTTGCGCAGTGTCCCGCGAGAAACCGCACTTGTCTTGCGTGCGGAAAAATCGGACATTTTCAGTCCGTATGCAATTCCCGTCCAGCAAATCTTCCGGAACCAGTTTCTTCGTCCGCTCCTTCGAGCACTGCACAAACCAATACGGTCACTGTTTTAAATGTGGATGGCCTCGACACTACGTCCGAGCCCAGCATCGTAGTTTTCAGTGGGCCATGTGCCCTTGTCATTTCTCGTGGACACTGGTGCCTCAGTCTCTTTAATCAGTGCCGCTGACTTCCATAGTCATTTTTCCAACATTCGGCTTTTGCCTTCACACGTCGTTCTACAGACATATTCCAAAAGAACGATTGATAATTTAGGTCAATTTACAGCTCAGGTTTCTTATCGCAGTCGCACTGCTTTCATTACTTTTTATGTAACAGCCAATGACAGCTCACTTTTGGGACGTGATGCCATCAGGGCTTTGTCCATCAACATCGTCGGTGCGTCTATGACGTGTGCTCAAGTCGACGTCCCAGATGATCTTCCAGCCAACGCGCCTTCTGAATTCCACCACCTGTTCACCCGTGAACTGGGTTGTGTGCGTGGTTTTGTGCATAAAGTGATGCGTCGACCAGGTGTGTGCCCTGTGCGTGCCAAGCTGCGCCGCATTCCTCTTCTTCTCCGTGAGCAAGTCTCTGCGGAACTGTCTCGCCTTCAAGCCAGCGGAATCATCGAGCCTGTCTCTGCTTCCGACTGGGTTTCTCCACTGGTCGTCGTCAAGAAAAAAGATGGATCCCTTCGACTATGCGTCGACTTACGAGAACCGAACAAGGCGATCGTCGTAGACGGGTTTCCACTTCCTCACATTGAAGAACTGCTTCATCAGCTCTCCGGAGCAGTATGTTTCTCCAAGCTAGACCTCGCGTCCGCTTATCACCAAGTTGAACTTTCTGAGTGCAGTAGAGACTTGACCACATTTGTATCGCACGAGGGCTTGTTTCGGTTTCGCCGCGTGTGTTTTGGGCTTGCATCTGCCCCTGCAGTGTTTCAGAAAATGATGTCAATTATTCTTAAGGGTTGTAATGGCGCCCTTTGTTACTTGGATGATATTTTGGTGTGGGGACGTACTCGCGAAGAGCACGATGCTAACTTGCATACTGTTCTCAACCGCATCAGTGAATGTGGTATGAAACTTAATAACAAGTGCATTTTTCTGTGAATGAGTTACAATTTCTAGGACATAATGTCAGTTCCCGCGGCTTAACACCTGTTGAATCTAAAGTTCAGGCCATTGTCAATGCCCCACGGCCTACTGATGTTAAAACCTTGCAATCTTTTTTAGGTCTTGTTGGTTATTATGCCAAGTTTGTTCCTCACTATGCTGATGTTGTTGAACCACTGCGTACTCTACTCCGTCAAGCACAGCCTTTTAACTGGTCAGCTGAAGCTGAGCAGAGCTTCATTCAAGTTAAGTCAATATTGGCCTCAAAGCCAGCTGTTAGTATTTTCAATGAGAAGCTTCCCATCATCATCACGACAGATGCGTCCGATGTTGGACTAGGAGCAGTGTTTCAACAACTCGGAGATAATCAGCTGATCACTATTGCTTTTGCATCTCGTACATTGACCCCTGCTGAACGCAGATATTCAGTAGGAGAGCGTGAAGCTCTCGCTTGTCTTTTTGCCTGTGAGAAATGGCATGTTTACTTGTGGGGCCGGCACTTCACATTACGTACCGATCACCAAGCACTAGTTGCTCTTCTTTCTGCAGGATCCGAAGGCCGCCGCCCCATTCGCATTTCCCGTTGGTGTGCCAAACTCATGTATTATAATTTCAGTGTTCAATATTGTAAGGGTTCTAATAACGTGGTTGCTGATGCACTGTCGCGCCTTCCTCTTCAGATACCGGTTACTGAAGAGCGGGATGAGGAAGTTGTTTCATTAGTTACTTCCTGCATTACTAAAGCTGAGCTTCAGGCAGCTACAGCTGCAGATTCCACTTTGTCTCAAGTTCTCAAATATTTAAGTGAAGGATGGCCTTCCAAAGGTGCTCTTGCTTCTGAATTCTTGCCTTACTTCGCAGTCCGACAGGAACTGTCTTGTGTCGAGGACTTGCTTTTCCGCGATGAACGCGTGATTCCCCCTGCTTCTTTCCGTAACAAGCTAATACAGCTTGCCCATGAGGCCCATCCTGGCATTGTCCGCACCAAACAGAATCTCAGAGACAGGTACTGGTGGCCAGCCTTAGATAAGCAGGTCGAGCATGCAGTTTACAGCTGCCATATATGTCAGGCAGCTGACAAGTCTGCTAAACCTGCATTTTCTCCGTTGCAGCCAGTCGAGTGGCCTGATCGGCCTTGGCAGAAACTCGGCATGGACATCATCGGTCCCTTGCATAATGTTCCGCAAAATGCCCGGTTCATTGTTTCTCTCATCGACTACCATTCCAAATGGCCAGAAATTTGTTTCACACATACGGTTACTTCTGAGGTCATCATTGAGTTTCTGTCTTCAATCTTTAGCCGGGAAGGTTTTCCTGATGCCATAGTTACGGACAATGGTCCACAGTTTCAGTCCCAACATTTCGAGGCTTTCTTTCACAACGAGGAATTCAGCACTTGAGGTAATCAGTTTTCCATCCCCAATCAAATGGGCAAATCGAGCGCTTTAATCGCGTTCTGAAGGAACATATCCAGATCGCCCAATTAGAGCACCGTCCCCTCAAGCAAGTCTTGACGGAATGTTTAGCTTCGTACAGGTTCACACCACAAGGCACTCCTGGAGTGTCTCCTGCTCAACTTCTCCACGGTAGGCAACCGCGAGTTGCTCTCGACATAGTCTCTTTGCCTCGTAACATACCAGTGTCTTCTTCTGATCAAATCCGCACCAGGATTTTTTTCTCGTCAACAAGCAATGAAAAAGTATGTCGACACCCGTCGAGGTGCAAAGCAGTCCCAAGTTCGCACTGGCGATTTAGTCAAGGTTCGTGTGCCAGGCAAGCGGCCCAAGTATCGCGGTCCTTACAAAGTATTGGGTCAGGTTAGCCCCTCTTCTTTTCGCTTAAGTGATGGTAACATCTGGAATGCTTCGCGCCTTGTTATTTTTCATACGGACTCGCCTTCAACACCTAAAAGTCTTCCTCATCACGTTCCGTCCACGCCTTTCAACTACGCATCAGATTATTACCTGTGGCCTCCATGTACAGGCATTTCTTCAAGGGGGAGGAATTACCAGTCGGTGTCGCTGGTTCAAGTACACCAAGTCACACGGTTCACTTCGAACCTTCAGATACGGCTGAGACCGTTGAACCAGACTCCGGCCCGCAAAATTCTTCCGGAGCTCATGCTGCGAGCTCTGATCAATCTTCCACTCAAGGTGCAGAGACACCTCATTCTACACCCAAAAGGGCCCGCCCTAAGCGGAAGCGGCAGAAGCCGCGTCGGTTCGAAGACTACGTCACGTAGCACTACAATCTATATTGTACTGAGTTGTATAGAATTTTAGTGAATTTTCAGGACTTCCAATGTACATATTTCAGTGCATTTCAAGACTCGTAGTGTGTGAGTTCAGTGTGCCGTGTTTTGAATTTTCATGTGTTCTAACGTTCATACCTTGTATATACTTTTGTATCGATTATGTATAAATATGAACAGTGTATAGGTGTGCTTTTTTTGAGGAGGGGATGGGCGTTGTGTTCAGTTTCGGTTTCGAATTGACATGTGAGGATGCCAGGGGGCGCCGCTCTGGCATCCGGGACTTCAAGGCGACTGTAAAATAAAACGAGTGTGTGTTAGGTAGCCGTGGAGTGCGGTTGTGCTTTCTTTCGGCGCGTAGCGCCAACCCACGTGTTCGGGCTGGTCGGGTCCCCGCCGGCCGCGTACGTCTCCGTCGGCCGTTTCTTCTTCTGCTTCGTCGGAACCAGCCAGCCCCCAACACAGCAGTTTGCCTAGTGGGTACTAGGCACACTCTAAAGAACACTCTTAAAGGAACGCTTGTGCTTGTCGTTGAGCGTTCTTTTACTTTGTGTATATGTTTATTTGCGGCCAAAGCATGTCCGCCCCATACATCAACGTAATGAAGAAAGGGAAGGGGGAAGCCGCGACGAACCTTAATTCCCCTGTTCCCCCTAAAAGGTGAACCCTGCGCTCGCCCATGTTCATAATGGTATACCGTGGTTTTGGGACGTACGTTAGACGGAGCGACTATTATTATTTTTGCAGCACTTCGAAATGAGCGCTTTAAAGGCTGAAGTTGTGAGAAACTATAGCGTCCCGCACCATGGGGAGCGCCCAAGACGTGCGCTCAAGCTGTTGTGACGTTTACAGCGTACTTTTCAGACCGGGGCCCCAAGCGCAGTAAAGAACGAAACGTCAGCACATGCGCAGCATAAGATGTGTCTCTGAAGGATTATCTCCGCGTGTGCTGATATTACACCTTCTATGTTAATAGATGAGTTGGTAGTTTGTGCTGTGTTTTCTCCCTTGTTGTTGCCTTTTTTTTTTTTGCACTGGAAACTCCTTTTGCAGGGGTCACACTTTTCCCTTGAGCGATTCCACTTCGTGATTGTGTTTTACTTCATACTGAGTGTGAAGAAAGTAACTTTTACTTTGCTGTACAAGACGAGTTCTTCAAGATGGAGTCGAACAGTACTGGCCAACCGCACGAACTTTCACATAGACATGTGCAGTTTGAAGGCCCGTACATGTCCGACATACACTCCTCGTACATATACGATGAGTGCATGCACGAACAGGAGGTGCAGCGCTTATCCACCATATATAACATGAAATGCAGAACAATTTAAAACGTAGCTGACGTGGCCATTCAGCACAACCTTCAATCGTCCTCCAGCTGAGACCTCTCGGAGCCTTCGAGACTGCCAGAAACGTCGACGTAGACGCTGGCCACGTTTTCAGTCGCATTGACCGCGGCTGAGCGGGTGACAACGTTAATACGGAACGGACCTCCCGATTCGGCCAAGCGTCGCGCGAGTTCCTCAACGCACGGTTGCAGCGTAGGCGGTTCGTCCTGTTTGGCGGCGTGGTCAGGAACGCTGCTACGTCGCCTCACAACGTACGCAGGTAGCGACGGGCGTCGGGGAACGAACGCACTTCGTTCAGGTCCTGCCGGCGGTACATCGACGAGACGCACTGAAATGGCACTGGGCTGGCGCGTTGAGGGTGTCTTCTTCACACCTAACGTCACCTCGAAGCTCACTGGCGCACGAGGTCCGAGTCTGAACGACCACGTCTTCTCAGGCTTCTTGGGTTCTGTTTTGCTCTCACATCTTTCTGAAGGTGTCACAGAGGTCGAGGCACCGACTACAGGCGTCGTGGGTGCCGGCGTACCATCCTTTTTTTCTTCGACAGCCTTCTTGGTCGCGTCCCGCTGATCAGACGACGCCTTCGCTTCGACGACGTCGGCCTTTTTAGTCACGTCCTGCTGGCCCGGCGGCGCCTTCGTTTCGACGATGTCGGCCTTCTTGGTCACGTCCTGCTGACCCAACGGTGCCTTCTGACCAGAGGTCGACGCCTGCTTGGCAGCCTTAGCTCGCTTGGCCTCTTCTTCTTCGGTCAAAGCCGGGCCGACGCGTACCTCTAGGTGGCCGTCCGGCTGGAGCTTCCACTCCAGACGCGTCCCAAGGACTTCACGGCCGCTTCCAGTTACCGCGACCTGCCTAGTTTCCGGCAATTGACAGTATATGTTCGTCACAACCGAGCCCTGGCTCGCGTCGGATTTCGCAAAACAGAAGCGGGAAGGAAACCTTGGCGGTGGTGACGACTGCTGATGGGAAGTGCAAGGTTCTGCGGGGAGTACCTCGACCTCGACGAGCTCCGTCTCCTGCTCCGGCGGCCCGGGCGCCTGCTCTGCTTCGTCGCTCGTGGAGACCAGGCGAACAGCTCGTACCCTAGTCGACATTACACGACGTTCTTTTGCCCCCTTAGTGCTTTACGCGCGTTGACTGAACTAGCCACCGACAGACGTATTGCGGGTCGCTGCGTCTCTTGTCTTGTCTTGTCTTGTCTCCTAGGAGATCTTGGCTCATACCCACATGGGGAATTGACCACACTGTACCTCATAATAGATCATTTTTTGCTGCGTCTCGTTGCGGAACCGTGCTCGAGGCGGGCGGCCATTTTAAGAGGGAACTTTTTTTCTTGTGGTTTTGGTTCCGACTACCAAAACCTGCTTTATTGACTCCCGAGGATGTCTTTCCGTTCCATGTATATCACACTCACTAACAAAAATTAGGTGCTTCATTCGGCAACCAGTTGCGACTCATATGTCTGCTTCGGGGCCACCGTTCCGGTGTACACCCTTCGTTCCTTCGGCGGCGTCCTAGGTGGCCACGACCACACCACCGCAAGTTTACGCGCACGCTGGGGCAAAGTTTCGCAATAGCGAAACGGCGTAAAAACGCAGCGCCACTTCATCAAGCGAGCATTGGCTGAAATATTTTCTGATAGGCGTAGCGTACTTTAGATTCTGCAACGCGATGCCTAGAGAGCCCTTAGAGGGCGCATTCGTCGTGCTCACTGTAAAGGGCTTTACCCTATAGTGCACGATGATGGCACAGAGCTTTTCAAAGCAATGGGGTTTAGGGACAGGGAGGGCAAAATAGACTTTAAGCGGGTAGAATTAACTAGAAGGAGGTTATCTGATTGGTGGCTAAAGTCAAAGCGCGAGTGAAAATAAAACCCTCCACTGCAAAGTACTGTCCTCAACTTTACTATTTAAAGAAAAAAAGAAGATAAATCTAGTTGTTGGTTCACTAAGTATTACGGCTAGGTGGCGTTAGCCGCCGTCCGATCTAAAGGGTACAGTCGCATCAATCCATCCATCCATTCATCCTAATAGACTTTTATTTTTTCCTGTTTCACTCTCTGGCGTTTTGGTAAGTGGGTGGTGCACTGCGGACATGGAGTTTCGTACAATAATACCTAGAGGGTAATCTAGCGCTGCGATCATGTACCGCCATGGGAATTATGGGAAGTACAGGCTTCGGATTGGATAGGGTTAGCTATAGCCAACTGTCTACAGGCTTATTAGCGGCGAAGCTCCCTATTCACCTTTTCATAAACGCCTCCCTGGGCGCCGCCATAGCCCTCCTTGGGCTGTGCAAATTGGCGGGTCCCCTCGAAAATGCACTGGCAACGCTGCACCCCTTAGCCTTTGTACTCCCGCGCACAGCCCATCATGGCGGTGTTTTTTTCCTTCCTGTGAAAAGGTGTATAGCGGCACCCGTTCGTCCCTCATAGCCGTTGTAGTATGTAACAAGCATAACATTTTGACCTCCAAGGTGGTGCCGGTGAGAGATTTCTTCTGTGCGTTGTTGAACAATAAAAAATTGTGCTCAATGTACATGCCCAAGGCTGCTAATGGAGAATGAGAGACAGAGCATTTGGCTTTTAGTCAACGCGCACGCTGCAATCCCCATTAGCAACCATTGGCGTGTACATTGAGCACTACCTGACAAGAAAGGGTTGCTACGTAGTACTCGCTGGGTGTAACCTCCTTAGTTTTAGAAAGGTTTAGCGAGCGTTGAGCCGCAGTGCCATGAATACAATGAACTAGTATATACCATGAACTCGAGGTGGTTAAAAGTGGGAATTAGACCCGAAGCGCAAGCCGTAAGAAAGTGTGTGTGTGCTACATCTCGTTTAGTCCTTGGAATGTCCGCTGGATGGCGGTGCTTCTATATGGAAAATACATGATGAAAAGATGCGAGATGGTGGTACTTGGAGTGTTGAATAGATGGACGAACGGACACACAGACAGACGCATGGATGGACGCATGAACGGACGCAGGGCGCATGCATGGACGAACGCAGGGACGGACGCACGAACAGACGCGCGCACGGACGAGCGGATGGACGCATGGACGGTCACACAGACGGACGCATGGACGGACGGAAGCAAGAACGAATGGACGGACGAATGCTTCGCCGCACTCGATCATTCACTCCGTGGATATGCTGCCAATTTTTTAGTGCTCACTGAAGGACATCCCAAAACAGTATGGCATCCTTGCAGCTAACCGCAATGCAGAGCCTACCACCTCTTCAAGCACACACTTCATTCAAATGGCTATACATATCGAAAACATTTACGACGAGCTAGACTTTAGACCGGACTGGTACTCCGTCTTAGAGAACTGTTTGACCTCACCCCTTTCTTGTTTGCATAACACGATGTGAAGAACTCTCGATGTGGAGAACTCACGCTGTGTTAGCCATTGAGTGTTTATGAGTAACGCTTGGGCACTTATTTTCGTCATTTGATTGTACTTTTGTTTGCTTAATTTTGTCTATATTACGCAAATACATTATTAAATACCATAAAAAATACCATGAAAAAAGCATCGGCGTGGCTCAGTGGTGAAATGCTGGGCTGGCGCCTAGCGGACCCGGGTTCGAGCCCCACTATGTCATTGACTAAGTCTTTCTTTTTAATTTCGCGCGATGTGGTTACGGACACCGGCGGCGGCGGTAGACGACTACGGCGCCGCGCGTGACCTGAGTTTTGATCTCATAATAGTTCTTGCTGTAAAAAGTTTTGAGGGCCCTTGACAGGGTGACGAACGATTCTGAGAGCTCAAGAAATATGCAATAGCAAATACGTGAAACAACTGTATCAACAATTTCTCGCTCAAATAAGACTGTGATGCACTCGCGTATACTTACCTCAGTAAGAGATCTTGCTTGTAGTTTTACGTTCTACTTCTTCATCCTAGATCTGGACCTGGTGAACGGCTTCGTGGGTCGGGACGTCCTGACTGCCGGAAGTCAGAGCAACAGTGAAGGAAACGACGAGGGTGGTCACGGCGGTCATCATGAGCTTGCTGGAAGCGGACACTGGACTATGGTGGACCGGTGGACTTCAGTGGAAGGCCGTGGTTCTTGCCTTGAAACACCCGTTCGCACTCCTGTTTACGCGGACCTGTCGCGAACCATTTCTCGCGTCGAATAGAGAAGAATACAGCATCTATTGACACTCATGCGAAGACATTACATCTAGTCTGTATCCAGCCTGAAGTGTATGTACGTTACCGCACAGAATAAGTCACGCTTCGGTAAAGACCGAGCCCAGTAGGAAACATTTAAAGGAACTCGCGTCCATCTCTTCAACCGCGGTTCGCGGTAAACCACGTGGCGTGCTTGTGGTTTTATTCTTCCTGTGTTGTTTTAACAGTATATATATGCTCTGCTTCTATACAGTGATGTCGGTTGTTCTTCACTATTTTTTTGCTCACAGATCGACGTGACCATTTCATACTGCCGCTTCGCAAGCATCGTTAAGATATACTCTATACCCTTGCTGCACATTCCCTGAATGCGTGAAGTGAACGCACATATTTGGAATCGCAGGCCTCAGAAAAGGATTAACTGTGATGAAGCACTGCGCTGGCAGTGGTATCGCTTGCAACCGGACTGGAGCACGTTAGAAGCTGCTTGTACAGTACTCGTAAAAAAGGCAAAACAAGTGTCTTATTTACCTCGTTTCTGCGTCGTCTCCTTTGCAAAGCGTCAGCCGATGTCCCTACTGTGAGTCCTCGAAGGCATGTGATCTGATGCGGGCTTTCGCTGACACCTTGTTGGAAGTGATAGAGCTACGATTCTGCAGACGCATCATGTCATATTCGATAAGTCTAGTCGTCGCAGCCGTGTTAGCGACATGATGTGAGCAGTGATACCACGAAATATACCGAAACACCACTCTACCCTGCGACAAAAGTAAATGAAGTTAAAATTGAGCAACAGTGTGAGTCACGTTGTGTAAGTTTGAACTGTGTGCTTGAATCACGTTGTGTTTTATTCACGATGATATTAATGATAATCGTGGAGGCTTTGTTCGTGTCATAAATTCCACAATCAAAGGGAGATATATGCAGGCAACTAAATTGAGCGACGATTCTGTGTCCGCCATAAGGCTTCCATTAGCGACGGTTTTATAATAAAATAGCGCAATGGCATTTCATGGTGTAATGAGGAAAACCCGCGGTAAGTGTGCTCGTAAAATGAAGAACCGAATATGCGAATGTTTGTGTCCAGATTAAGGTCATTTCATGAGGTCACGATCTTATTGTTCCATGGCCTATTGCATTACAGTTATTGTTTTTTTTGTTCAAAACACATAGGTTTGAAAGATGATGACATGTTTATTGCTGTTTTAATTATTCTTGCACCCTTGTGCCATTGAAGGGTCGTCTGTTCGCGCGAGCTCCACGACGAGTGAATTCTGTGACAGAAAAGGAAGATGTTTCTAATGAGCCTAACTGATCCTCGAGTGTCCATGCAATACAAATACAGATCTATCGCCTCCGCCGAACACCTGCGATGCTGGTAAAAAAAACGAACACCTTCTCGAAACGTGGGAGTCCAAGCTCGCTTTGGAGGACCTGGACCAACAATGATGTCTCGTCGCCAGGGCCAAGGAGGCAGCAAAGGCCAGAGGGTTCCTGGAATGAGGACACCTCCTACCTAAGGGGGACGCGGAATTTACACCGCTACACCGTTTTGAAGAATAAACGTTTATTCCTCCTCTCCTACTCCCCCCTCCTCCTCTTCCTCCTAACTCTGGGTACTCATCACACAGGTAACACACGACTCCGATTTGAAGCATTTGTATTTAGCGATGGCTTGGGCATTTGAAACTTCATTGCAACATGTTCACGGGGAACAGCACGCTACGAAGCTACCCAAGGGTGCTACTTTCTTAATCGGTGCGGCTATCATGGTGAGCCTTGTTACAGCGAGTAAGTTCTGCTGAATCCCGCAAGGTAGCCAAGGCTTATCAACGAATAAATGACAGCCACACATTCTTAGCATGAGCCCACGAGGAAATCCGCAACAATTTCTCGGAACAAAGACCTTCAGTAAAATTCGTTCTGGTTCCCGGAGCGGGACAAATTTTTCTTCAACTAGACCAATTTCGCCTACGCAATCTGATTATTTTCTTAATGCGGAAGAAAGAGAGAGATAAACGAAGGAGAGAGGCAGGTAGGTTATTCAAGCTAGGACTTCAGTCATTACGCTCTACGCCATCTCTACGCCATCGACTTAAATAGAAGCTCCGCTAACAGTCTCCTTTTCGAGTAGTGTAACTAAATCAAGCCATCAACCACTCTTTATTAGTCGAGTTAGAAAAATGGCAATACAGAGCAGGGAAATATGCAGGAGATATCACGAGGTTACAAATTGCAGGCTGGAGGTGATTAATAAGCGTGAAAATTATTGTAAGAAACTCTCTGATAGTGGCTCAACTTTAGTGTGACATCACACCGTGCAAAGACGGACCTCCTGTGCGCGTAGGAGCATCCCCAGCTGAAGCTTCCCCTGATGCGTATGCTTTCTCGCAATGCATGTTCAAAAGCAGTTAAAAATGTTGGGGCTCTTATCGCCCCTGATAAGGCTCAACTTTTGTGTGACGTCACAACTTGCAACGAAGGGTATACTGTGCGTTTATATTAGGGCCTACAGAGATGAAGCTTCCCCTGATGAGTTTGCTTTCCCGCAATTCATGTAAAGAAAGCAGTCGAAAAAGTTGAGGCCCTTGTCACCCATGATAAGGCTCAACTTTTGTTTGACGTTATCAGATTATTTTGCCGTTTCCGACATATCTGAAACAAAAATATGCAATAATAAATCTATTACATCAAGGTGTGACTTCAAACAAAAGTAGACCCTTATCAGGGGTGATCAGGGCCTCAACTTTTCAGCTGCTTTTTTTTACATGCTTTGCAAGAAAGCCACCGCAACAGGGGAGCTTCAGCTCGGGAGAGACTGCTAGAAACGTATAGTATAACCTTCGTTGCATGGTGTTGACGTCAGACAAAAGTTGAGCTTTATCAGTGGCGATAAGGGCCTCAAGTTTCTCGGCTGCTTTTTTACTATTATTGCGGGAAAGCCAACGCATCAGGGGGAGCTTAAGCTCAGAAGACTCTCATAGAAACATACAGTATATCCTTCGTTGCACCGTGTGACGTCAGACAAAAGTTGAGCCTTATCAGTGGGGATAAGGGCCTCAACATTTTCGGCTGCTTTTTGGCATGCATTGTGGGAAAGCCAATGTATCAAGGGAAGCTTCAACTCGGGAGACTAATATAAACGTACACTGCATCCTTCGTTGCACGGTGTGACATGAGACAAAGTTGAGCCTTATCAGCGGTGATAAGGGCATCAACGTTTTCAGCTGCTTTTTGACACGCATTGTGGAAAAGCCTATGTATCAAGGGAAGCTTCAACTCGGGAGGACTAATATAAAACGTACAGTATAACCTTCGTTGCACCGTGTGACGTGAGACAAAAGTCGAGCCTTATCAGGTGTGATAAGAATCTCAACTTTCTCGGCTGTTTTTTTTACATGTATTGCAGTAAAGCTGACGCATCAGGCGAAGCTTCAGCTCGGGAGACTCTAATATAAACGTACAGTATAACCTTCGTTGCATGGTGTGACGTCAGACAAAAGTTTAGCCTTATCAGGGGTGATAAGTCCTCAATTTTTTTCGCTGCTTTTTGAACATTCATTGTGGGAAAGCCAACGCATCAGGGGAAGCTTCAGCTCGGGGTACTCTAATATAAACATACTGTATAACCTTCGTTACATGGTGTGATGTCAGACAAAAGTTGAGCCTTATCAGGGGTGACAAGGGCCTCAACTTTTTCGGCTGCTTTCTTGACATGCATTGCGGCAAATCCAACGCATCAGGGACGCTTCATCTTGGGAAAAAGGAAGGGAGCGTGAGTGTCATGGCTTCTAATGGTGTTGCCAAGACTATAGTGACGCCTCCTCGAAAAATTATGCGAGCCGTGAACTTGCTGCCCCTATTCTCGGATTTAACCCTCCCCCTCCGGTACGAAGGCGAACGCCTGTGGCGGTCGCCCCTTGCGAACACAGCTATGCTCTCACAGTTGCCTCCGAGCAGCTGTGATGTCACGTGACAAAGCGGTACGGTAACTTCACGTGACAGAGCGGTACGGAGGCAAGCGGTCCCACGCGGCGTATGGTCGCGACACGCGGTAGGAGGCATGGCCTCCCAGATTTTCTGCTGGCAGCAAGCTCTCAATCGAAGAGAGAGCCACGTTACAGGCATAGTTTTTCTGGGAGGCGTTGGATAGTGAACATTGCCAGTTGAGTACAACGCACATTCCGCTTGCTCTTGTGTTGTACCATTCATCTTCATATAGGGAACCGTTTATTCTACGATTCGTTTCCTTCCATTTCGTTTCATTTACATGTATTCACCGTAGCAACTGAACCCAAACATTGGCTTTTTTATGAAAGTCCTTGAACCTTCAAGGGGCGCTCCAGGAACATAAGCGAGGAGGAAAGGGGAAGGTATCGGCTAACTTGGAAACTTCTGTTGCAAGCGCGGCGAAACCAACACCCTGCACCATTGTATGAAACCTATGAAACTCCATGCCCTGCACTGCCACGCGGAAAGACGCTCCGCAAATGAAACGCTAACTTCACAACCCGGAGCAAACTCAGCCGTTGTTACTAACACAGTGGAACTGGCAGAGGTCTCAAGACCAACAAGAAGCGGGGCTCATTTCCACCTCTATCTGGAGACGTTTGAGTTCCTCGTTGCCGTGGTTGCCCCTTCAGGAACCCGGCATGGACGTCAAACTCACAAATTACACTACATTTCAACACAACCCGAAGACATGTATACTTGTTCACAAGCAATATACCGCCCAGTAAGTCAAACTCCCCACAACACCTTCTTTCCCATACACGATGGTGTCGGGTGCTGCCCATAAGGCGGTCTGATTCCCACTGTTCATATTTTAAAACCATTTACTGTCCCCCAAGCTTAAGAACGTCACGTTCAGCGAAACATTCACACAATTAAGCTATGCAGTGGCAGGAAGGGACCCCCTCCTGATCGTCGGCGACTTCAATGCCCCAATTAGGTTATGGGGTTACACGCGAGAGGACACGCGTGGAAGGACACATGCGGAACTTCTTTCTACACTTGGACTCACCTCCACACTGATCCCCGCCAGCCCCCACACGTGTAGGCAACTCTGTTCAACGAGATAGTTGCCCGGACCTCACAATTACACGCAACATACGCCATGCCGACTGGCTGAACACACAGGACACTCTCGGTAGTGATCATTGTGTATTAAACACAACCGTGTACATGCGTCCCTTCAAACGCCCACTTACACAAGCTCATATCCCAGAATGGACAACTTTCCGCACCACTCTACTTATTGTAGACCCTCTCCAGTCGGGAATACGGACACCTGGTCTAAATCACTGACGTCTACACTGAAACAACACGAACGGCTGATACAGCTCACGGAAACTCAAACGGACGTGGACAACCACCTCCTCCATCTTTGGCAGGACCGCCGCAGCCTCACCAAACGATGGAAAAAACAGAAACATAACAGACGCCTCAAGAAACGCATCCTAAAACTCACAAAGCAAGCTGCGGAATATGCTGCTCAGCTAGCCGACACTAACTGGGTGGACAGGGGCAACACGGCTGCACGCCAGATGTCTGGTCGCAACACGTGGCGCCTGTTTCGCGCTCTCATCGATCCAACACAAACATGCACGGAAACTCAATGTCACTTACATAAGGTCATGCACAACTTTACAGGAACAACACAGCTGGCACACACGCTCAGGGACCGATACCTGTGCACCATTAAGGACACCCGGACGGCCGCATACTCTTACGCAGGCAAAAAGAACACGCAGTTGGACCCCCGTTCCAGCTCCACGACCTCCAGGCAGCCTTACAAAAGATGAAGCGTGGCACTGCACCCGGGCGTGACCAGGTATGGTCAAACTGTTGACCAATCTTCCCGACGCAGCCTACGCCACGCTCCTCAAATACATCAATAGCATTTGGGACGGAGAAACTCATCTCCCTCTTGAATGGAAATCAGCTCTCGTGACCTTCATCCTGAAGGCAGTTAAACCTATTGACGGGGAGAGCCTTCGCCCCATCTCCCTCACGTCTTGTGTCGGCAAGCTGATGGAAACGATGGTGCGTGACAGACTCTCCGAGTTTCTAGAAACACAGCACAGTTTTGTGGACACCATGTTTAGTTTCCGCCCTCAGAAGTCAGCCCAGGATATACTACTACAGCTCCACCATGACATATTAGATCCTGTTGAATGCCCCCACAATGACAAGGTAGTCCTGGCCTTGGATCTAAAAGGAGCATTCGACAACGTGAAGCATGAGGTAATCCTTGACCACCTCAGTCAGACCAACTGTGGTTATAAAACATTCAATTATGTTAGACAGTTTCTTACAGACCGTCAAGCCTATACATACGCATACAAGATGAGGAACATGGGCCTTACGTCATCGGCTCGAAGGGAACTCCTCAAGGCGTGGTCCTCTCTCCCCTCCTATTTAATATAGCCATGCTTCATCTTCCCCCCAAATTGGCTTCTCTACCAGGGATACATCACGCTCTTTACGCGGATGATATCACGATCTGGGCCACGCAAGGTAACCTAGGTCACATGGAGTCATGCCTGCAAGCAGCAGCGACTGTAGTCGACGACTACGCAACCTACTGCGGACTCCAGTGTGCCCCGGCTAAGTCAGAATTTGTGCACGTACGTCCCTCTCCTCAGGACACAACTCAGCTTCATATCAGTCTTCCCTCGGGACCGATCCGTGAGGCCAAGGAGATCCGCGTCCTTGGCCTCTTCATACACCACCAACGCAAGGCCGACACCACAATAGCCAAACTTCGCACGGTGGAGACCAGGTGAGCCGTATGGTGCGCCGGGTCTCCAACAAGTGGGGCGGATTGCGAAGCAGGGATGCAATGTGGCTTGCCCACGCTTTCGGAACGAGTAGAATACTCTCCTCGACTCCCTACTTGCACCCACGCAAACACGAGGATGATCAACTCGAGGTCATCCACCGTAAAGTTATCAAGCGGGTTCTCGACCTCCCTATCACCACGTCCAACCAGAGACTTCTGGCCCTTGGCGTGGTGAATACCTACCGGGAACTTCGAGAAGCCCACCTCGTTAACCAATACACGCGCCTTGCACAGACCCATTCCGGTCACCGCCTCTTGGACCGAATACACATCAAACACGATTACTATATTGAGGAAAGGGTGAGAGTGCCAGAACCTTGGAGACGCGCCCTCCGAGTCCGACCCCTTCCCCGCAACATGTCCAAAGAAAATCACAGTGGTCGCCACCAGGCGCGCGCGGAAGCGTTGCAGCGACACTTTGGTCAAGAGAAACACGTGTGCTACGTGGATGTTGCCGGCCCGCACCATGGGGGGTGGTATACGGCCGCAGTCATACACAACCCAAACACCGTAAACGGGCTCACTTTCAAAGCCTACAGCGCAACACACGCGGAGAGATTGTCCCATCGCTCTGGCTCTCACCTATTCCTCTTCTAAACATATTATCACCGACTCACGAGGGGCCTGTCGGAACTATCAGCTAGGGTGGGCTTCGCCCGCTTGCTCAGCGCATACTGGAACCTAGACTGCCGATACGTTAATCCAACTCCGCGAAATCTGGTTTGGACACCGGTCACCAAGGGCTCAGGGGTAACGAAAAGGGCCAATCAGGCCGCCCGCGCACTCTTTCCGGGCTATCTCCCTGTCTTTGGAAGCCTACTCCCCAATCAGACAACTCGGCCCTTTCATTCAAAGATATGTACCAATTACTACAAGGAGGAGCACCGGCGCTATCCAGACCCTTGTAAGGGACTGCATCGCGCTGACGAGCGCCTCTTTTTAAAACTGTTACAAATACTGTACAGTGTCCGGCCGTGTAAAACATTTCAATTCATCCTTTGATGGCACGTGCCAGTTCTGTGGTGAGGTGGCTGACACCTTCCATATCGTCTGGGCGGGCCAGTCTAACCCATCTATCCCCCCCCCCCCCCAACCCCAACCCCACGAGAGGGGACAGGGAGGCTGGCCCTGCTCGGCTGTCAAGACCTGAAGGCCCAAAAGGCCCTGGTTCAACGGGCGCAGGCGGCGTTGCTTGCCAATGGAGCTCCGGAATAGGGGTTCCACCTAGTGCTGCGAGGGTAGGAGGCCAATAAAGCCCCAACCCAATCACCTCTCTGTAACTATTTAGTGGTTATTAAATGTTTCACCACCACCACCACCACAACCGAGTTGGGTGTATTGATTTCGTGCTCTTCCTCTACTGGAATTTTGGGCTTATTTCGCGTGAAACATCGAGGATGCCCTCGTCGGCAGCCCGGAATGTCTACAGCACGTGCATTGCAGACTGCGATCGCTATTGAAATAAACGCGAAAGCGGAAAACGTCGCTTCGATTCAGTGGAACTGCTGCGAGCCTTGGCTGCGACAAGGCAGAATTTGTGCTATAAGCCGGCGTCAACTTAGCGCTAGAATCTCGCTCAAACTTGCGCTCATGCACACATGTGCTTATTGTTTGCCAGTCAGGCGGTCACTCGGAACACACACGCGGCGCTAAAGTGTCAGTCAGAACAAGATTGTAAATACTACTGTGACGCCGGCCGAAAGCACGGAGTCACCTAATGACAGTTAAGGCATGTCGCAGTTCAACTAAAACCATGCTTTCCGCGCCGTTCACGTCTCTCTGGATCGCGATATAGTGCGCCGTTACAATTGTACTAAACGTGCACTGTGCGTGCATCCACGCGTGAGCCATAATATATCCTATTATTGCATGCCAAAGAGTACGGCAATGATTTGATACCGCATACTGTATACAGGCATACTGCGCGAAAATCGCTGCTGTAAAGCGGAACAGACTGGCTCGTAGTACTTCCTGCCGATTTAGATTATATCCACTGACGGCGGAGCTCGGCGTTTTTCGTTGCGGATGGAAATCTGGGCAATCGCAAAACGCCGCACCGGCACGATTGCCGCATCGTGTTGTTCTCCTCACACAGTGCCGAGTAATGTCTTGCGTTAGTTGTTTTCGCATTCGAAGACGGTGCAGTGGTGCCTAGACTTTTTCTAAGCGCGGCAGTTGGCGTCACACTTGAATACATACACGCAGTAAGTCTACTTACTCGTACATATTTACTAGGCTCGTAGTCTTTTCTATTCACGGCATTTATCCGTTGGCGACGAAGCTAGGCCTATTTGTTGCGGACGGGAATCGGTGAAAGGGAAAAAATCACACCGGTGCACGATTCCCGCGATGCGCTGTGAACTTCACAGGCAGTGTTCAGTAATGTATTCCTCTTGCACTGGTTGTTATGGCATCCGATGACGAGCAATGGTACCCCAGATGGCATTTATAAGCAGGCGCAGCGTGAACAGGCACTTTCCGTTTGCATTTTAAAGTCCCAGAGCCACTACTTGTCATGCTAGCGAGGCACACGCATGGCAGTTCAAACAAATTACTGAGAACACC